>JAJOOR010019156.1:0-54729 GCA_036250505.1 Solanum acaule
TATCTCTCTCTCTCTCTCTCTCTCTCTCTCTCTCTCTCTCTCTCTCTCTCTCTCTCTCTCTCTCTTACTTTTTGACTTATTTTGGTTTTATTACTTTTATTTTAATTTCATCTTACATTTCACCTCGTCTTCATCCCACCCCACCTACCCCACTTTTAAGCTAACCTCCTTCCTTTATTTTCTTCTTCTTTACCTTTCACTCTCATATTTCCCCACCCACGACAAGCTTTGTTCATCCCCATTTTCCTTTTTCTTCTTCTTTTTTAGTCAATTTCCATTCTTCCAATGATTTTTTCTTTAAAAAGTTATATTGTTTTCTAAACATTGTTGAGTTAGTGATAACAAAACTAAATATATTTTTAAGAAAATTCTAAATTTTGAAAGTATCATCAATTAATTTATCTTATTTTCATATAACTTAAGAATTAGAAATAATAGTTTTGAAAGAATCAATAAATTCCTCAAAAATTGAAAGAGCTTGATTGACATTTGAATAAAAATTCTAAATGATACCTCCCAATCATCTTGAAATCTAATGAGTTTTTCAAATTGTACAAAAAATGTAACAAAAGGTTTAAAATTGAAGAGACTTAAACTAATAATAGTAAACAAAAAGGGCTGAATTGTGGTAAAAATGGTGATATTGAAAGTGAGGAGTTTTAATGGAGAAGACAATGATTTTTTGAAGAATAAAGAAGAATGAAAGGGCAAAATAACAAAGAAAAAATTTATAATAATAATAAAAACAAGAAGTTATATTTTACCACAAAATACCTATAAAAATAACGTTACATTCATTATTTTAAGTTACTCACGTTCTTTAAAGAGAGTGCATACTTTCCCGACCAAGGAAGCAATTAATAGGAAAAGAGATTAAACAATGGAGATTTGGCATGATAATTCGCCGTCTAATAGCCTGAACCTAGAGTGTGAAGGCTAATATTGGGTCAAGGGTAACGGTTAGTAAAACACACACCCGTAGACCGACTAAGTTGTATGGTAAAAACTTCCTAAATGGATGACCAATCCCTTCGGATATACCTAACTTACCTACTTTGCATGTTAAACACTAGATATGGTTAATATTATAAGGTTAACTGTGTTAAGAACTTGTTGGGAAAACATAAACCCTAGTTTCATCTTCTATTGATTTTACAAAACATTTAATCCTATTTACTTGGTTATTTGTTACCGAATTCAAATTATGTGTTACGAATCCCCCTTTTTTATGGAAATTATCTGACTAAAAGTACAATCAACAATTAATTAGCCTAAGTCTAGATGTCATTCCTTGTGTGATTGACCCTAACCTTTGTTAGGTTCTTTATTTGAACAACGACCACTTATACTTCTTTAGGGAGGTCTAATTTGGGAGTATCACCCATCTTTCCACACCTAAAGTAATCAATTATTCTATCACAACACTCTCCCAAATAGGTCCTACCACACTTACCACAAGGTAAGTTTCGGGTAGATCCTTGTGCCAAATTACCCTACGACAGAGAATCCTAAGCACTGATTGGACTCATGTCCTGCTGACTTTACCCTCTTGTTCTAGTACTCTTCCATGTCCCTCAACTTATGTTCCACAACATGTTGGGCATACACCATGGGCCTCGAGATGTCCATATAATTGATCAATAGTGCAACTTTGCATTCCTATTTTCACATGCTTGGTTAATCCAAAG
Organism: Solanum acaule; assembly: GCA_036250505.1. Lineage (NCBI taxonomy): Eukaryota > Viridiplantae > Streptophyta > Magnoliopsida > Solanales > Solanaceae > Solanum > Solanum acaule. Next base: position 1,689 of record JAJOOR010019156.1, read on the forward strand.
ACAAACTTCCTCTTCTTAGATCTCTTGTCTAGAAATATGACTAGAGCATAACGGGACAATTGCATAAACCTTAGACCATACTCTTTCACTTTTATTTCACCTTGCTTCAAGAATCAGGTTCACAACTCTTTTACCTTCAAACGGGATAGTGATCTAGGAAGGCATCCTCGAACTCATCCAAATCAATCACATCAGCATCCTCTTCATGACTCTCCTCCCACTGCTCATACAAGATGTGCACAATGTTCTTGAGTTGATAAGCAACAAGTTGAACTCCTTTGGTCTTGGTAGCATACACTTCCTTAAGAATATTCCACATATCATCTATGAAGTTTTGAGGATCCTTTTCTACCTTTGATATCATAAATACCAGAGGATTCATCCTCATGAAATATCTGATCCTTCCACAACTTAGAACTCTTGAGAACTAGAGTTAGTTACTATAGTGCCCTGACGACCTTACTAGGCAGCCACCAACTGATTGACCATCTAAATAGCTCTCTTGAATTCAGACTCTAAGGTAGGAGCAAGCTGAGAAGTAGGTGTCTAGGAACTCTTGCAGTGCCAGGAGGCATTCCTGGTGTTCCAACTCTAGTGTTCTAAGAAGTTGAGTGTGCTCTGTTTTAGGTTTTCATCGTAGTTAGTGGATGCAGATCACTAGAACTGGTTCTAGTGGAAACCTCAAAACATGTGACATTTCGCTAACCGGCGATACACTTTGGAGGAATGCTCTGAAATATACGAACATACGAGTTAGAAGGGACTTTCATGGAGTTAGACTCTATAGCACAAGTTAGATTTTGAAAGAAGGTTCATATTTCCTAATGTCCTGTAGCCTCTCTTTTATAGATGTGGCGTACTTCACACCAATAAATAGGACTCCACTAGACATGCATGGCTTCATAGTCATCCTAGGGAATCAACTCTATGCTCTGATACCATGTTTTTAACGACCCAAAGTATACCCGTGACATGGAAAATAGGATCCCGAGAGACCCTAAACAAGCTACTTCACATAAGTATGATGTAAAGAAAGAAGATATACCATCAAGCACAACATAAAAGCATGAAGTCTCAAAATTAAAGTCTAGATAAATTAGAAAATATGTAATAGTTCAAATAGAATAAAAATTGCAAAAAAATAAATTATGTCTAACGTAGCCTTTCTAACATCACAGGACTGGTTGAGACGTAACTCGTACACCACACACAAGTCTGAAACTGAAAAGATAATAAATGAATGTAAGCATCGAAGGCCTTATTCTCGAACCATGAGACTCACCAATCCAAACAAAGATGTAGAGCAATCCCTATACTAACCACGCCCGAGAGAAGGACAGTCATATCCTATATTATGAGACAATATAGGCACAAATATATATTAGTCTGTTGAATGTACTAAGTATGGGTAAATGCATAAGAACATAAGCATGACAATATCATGAACTTACATAATATGTGCGACCAAGTAAATAATAAAATCCTAAAGAGAAATCGTAAATCATGGACAAGGTTACTACATATAGAAAATGATTAAAAATCTTTAGCAGACTTTTGGAGAAAACATAGTTCATTTGTGGGATATTTACCATTAACCGGCAATAAGACCATATGAGCTATAATATGGAAACTGGTGTAACCCTCACACCAAAAAGAAAATTTCTACTTCCAAGGTAGAACTCTGTATCATTCATTTATGCTAAGTTGGATCCACTAGATTTGTCCTTAAAGACAATCCTATAGGGGTACACAGTTTGGAATAATGGAATTGCTACCAAAGACAAAACCTCATCTATCGGTGAGGCCTCAATTCCAAAGTCATCCCAGTGCTAAGTAAATCGTGATGGTAAAAGACATGATCATATCAACATACTTTGGATGGAAACAATTAAAGACTACCAATCAAATCATAAGTTCATATTTAGAGTAGCTCCTTTCAAACCATGAATCCAAATTAGGAAACTTACCTTCCTATGCTTCCAAATCATAATTCCATTCAAATAAGGTTAAATATTTCATAAATCATTGATACTTTATCTTCAAACCATTTGTTTAGTCATAACTCATTCTTTTCATAAGACATGCATACATCCTTTATCAAATTCATGATCATAATTCATAAGTTCACATGCCTTGTACATAATTCAAGCTAATAAATTAGGAAAAGGTACATGTCCATATGAAATCAATTGAAAATCATGTAATTAAATCAATTCATACATAATAAGATTGAATATAAATAATTGAATCATAATAAAGAGTACCCATAAATATTTGCATGAAACCCTAATAGAGTTCGGTGAAATCAATTTAGGAGATTGATATTCTTTTGGGGAAGGATGAAAGAACTTTATTGGTGAACTCCCACATACCCTAGCAATCGAATCCCAAAAGCAATGGAGGAAGAGACCTTGAAGACCTTGAAACCCTAATTCTTCACCTTGGAGCTCTTGAGAAATTTTGGAGAAGAAGACTTAGGGGAATTGGGGGAATTTATTGAATGAGAGGAATGTGTAATAACTTGAAGGATAGTAACAAATATAGGGGCATTTATAGGACCAAAATGACATAGTTTAGGGGTTAATTGGTTTGGAAAAGACCAAAACACCCTCAATTAAAAACTGCAGAAAGACTACGATTTGGACCTACAGTTCGTAAGACTTCATACATACTATACTGGTCAACCATAGTCCCACCTATTAGAACCCAAATTCAAGCCCACTTTCTATGAGACCTCTCTACAGGTTATTGATGAGTTGGGAATTTTGACTCATTTAGGTCTTATAATTCATTAAATTAGTGTCCTCAATGGCTACTTTGTGCTCATAACTAGTGTTAATATGTTGATATGCAACAATGAAGGCTTAAAAACAATGCAAGGGTATTAAGATTCAAAAATGACCAAAAAAGAAAAAAGAGAAGCAGGAGCTCGCAAAAGTAACTCGGCGAGTCACCGAGTGAGCCTCCAGCTCGCCAAAAGTTCCAGCAAAGTAGCCCATGTACCAAGCTAAATTTGTGAGAAAAAGGATGATTCGGCGACACGTTGAATGTATCACGATCACAATCCAGATTGACTAATATTCCAGAACAATTTGGTGTATGAGTCAAGCCAAAAGGCAAGAAGACGCACAAATCGGTGGATTGCCGAGTTGATCGACGACCTCAACTAATCATGCCAATTGGACTTCATGTTGAGTTTTTGGTAACGTCTAAATTCATTTATTCAAAGAAGAAAAGAGTTCTTACACAGTGTATTCCTGAGTCTTTGAGAGTTTTTACATTTTCACATTGTTAAACACTCTTGTAGAAAAGTTGGATCTCGGATTTTGAGGTTCTAGGATTATAACATTAATTTTGGCATTTGGTATTGTAGATTGTTAAAAATTCAGATGGATAATTGGTAACAATTTCTTACTTTTCGCTATGTTTCGCTAAAACCTTCTACCACAGGGGTGTCATCATGTAGTCGAATGCATTAATTAGCTAATGGGTGTTATTAATTGCTAAATTTAATGTTGTTTTAAAATGGTTTTAATTGCTTATTCATGTTTTAATTGATGAACTGAAGTTTCAAATTCAGTTCTAGCTTAGCTCTCTATGCTTGTTTGAAAAAAGGGTATTAGAGTAGAGTGAATGATTACTAGTTGTATTCATTCGTATCCTTACAAATTCCTACTTGAGAAAGTGGGTTAATTAAGAAATTGGTTTGTTTTGTAGTGTTAAGCTTGTTGAGGTTCGAGAAAACTCGCTTAAAACATGATAGTTTAACGAGAGATGGCTACTGTATTCAAAACCTATCCTACCCATTGAGATTCAACAACCTGAAGTAACTAGTAATTACCAATTAAACAAAAATAGCATTCGATTGATAACATTTCTAAGGTCCAATCTCTAATTGTTTAATTTCCTTTGTACTTGTTCCTTATCATAAATTGGTTAGTAAATTCCACCATTTGATATTAATCATTGAAACTTTGTAATTTATTTTATGTTGCACAATCTTTACTTCTAGAAATGATTAGAACATGTTTTTACTTCATAGTTGAATTCTTTACCATATCACTCCTTGTGGGATCGATCCCAACTCTTAGTTGGATTTATACTTGTTAGCGACTGCCTATACTTAGAATCAGAAAAAGTGTTGCTGAGCTTTATCGAAAATGGCACCGATACCGGGGAGTGGGTTTTAGAATTCTTGTATTGATGTATTTTTGTGAACTAATTTTATTGTAGTTGAATTATCTTATTTTTTTTTCTTGTTGATTGCTCCAAAACAAGTGAAGAAATGAGTGTGAACGGGAGCAATGAAAGTCGAATTGGGAACAATGATGATATCAGAAACTTGCATGATATATATGAGGATCGGAAGTGTTGGTGCTATTTGATTGCCTCCGACTGTGGGCAATGCTGTATTTCATGTGACCAGCACGATATTGCAGTTGTTGCAAATGAAAGGTCTCTTTAAGGGACTTGCTCATGAGGACCCTCATGACCACATCCGTATTTTTGTGGATGTGTGTGGACCATTTTCCTTCAAGAACATCACTCAAGAGTCCGTCCAACTCTGTTTGATTCCCTTTTCTATAATGGGGGAAGCAACAAAGTGGTTTACCAAACTACTAAGGGAATCGATCACTTCTTGGAGGAACTCATAGAAGTATTTTATGAAAGGCTTTTCCCTCCCTCGAATATGGTTAATTTGAGGGATAATATTCATAATTTCAATTGGATTGATGGTGTCCATGAAACGAGGTCGAGGTTCCAAAAGTTGGTTCTCCAATGTTCGGCTGATGGGTTGCCAGACAAAGTGCTATTGCAATATTTTTATCGGAGTCTTGATACAGTCAACAAAGGTGTCACTGACTAACTCATTCGGGGTGGAATCATGAGACAACCTTTTGACATAGCGTCAACCTTGCTTTATGAGATAACCAAAATCAATCGTGCATGGTACACAAAGAAAGATCAGGTTTCTCATTTGAATCTTGAGCTGACAAAGGAGCAAATGGAAAAGAACCAAGAATAAGATGAAAATATGGCCAAGATAATAACCCTAATGGACCTATTGACGAAACATGTCATGAGAGGTGGTTATAAGGCTATGAATGTGGTGGGTGCAAATAGTGATGTGAATCTTGATGACGCACAATTTGAGGCCATGTAGAACGAAGAGGTACAATTTATGTCCAACCCACCGAGGGGTTCATATCCGAACTATCCAAGGCCAGGCGGGATCAATGTTCGAATAGAGATCAGGATGATGGTTGGAGATATCAAGATCAAGAATGGCCTGACCGTGGTGAAAATTATAGAGATAGAGATGGTAACAAAGATCGTTATGTGCCTCCTCATGAATTTCCAAAGATGAAGGAATCAAATGTTGATTCCGAAAGCTTTCAGACCGAGGATATGTTGTCCCGTATCTTGAACAAGGTAGAAGGATCGGACAAGGTACTCAAGGAGATGAAAGATGATGCCTCTTCTCTAAATCAAACAGTGAGCCCGCACATGGTTTCCATAACGCTGCTTGAGACTCAAATGGGTCAAATCTCATCTCACCTAAATCCAAGAAAGAAAGGGAGCCTTCCTAGTGATACTTTAGTCAATCTGAAGAATGAGGCATGATATCATGGCCACATTGTTCCTCGATGTTTAATAATGTGCTTCTTGGGAGGCAACCTAAATGGATTTTTTGTCATTTTACTAACATTTGATGGATGTGCATGTTGAAATTCAAAATTTTGGGGGAAAAGGCATTGGGTAAGCTAAAGTCCACTCGACGAGCCCGATATAGCTCGACGTTTAAACTAATGGGAAGACTTGTTTTCTGTTAAATTCGGTGAACTAAAGTCCACTCGGCACATCACTGAGTGGATCGATAGTGTTAATTAACCTTGTCGATCGAGGTGCAAACTTAAGGGTTAAGGGACTTTAAACGTTTTAAATTCAAATCATCTCCTTATTTTGGATTTTTCGACTCTTTCACTCTTACAATCAAATTTTGGATCATAGTTTTTTAACTTTGATTTTTGTGGGTGTTCTTATGTGGTCGGAATCTGAAGTGTTGCCCATCCTTTTGTCTTTCCCTTAGTGTCCCGTCACTACAATTCAGGTTGGTTGTCCGAATTTGTTTTAAATTGCATAAGTTGTGTTAAGCATGTGTTTGAGTAGTTCATAAATCTATTATTTGCCTTGACTATTTTCTCAATCGCTCGTTGAAATCTAATTTGAAATCATCATGCCTGATATCGTTTTTAGCATAAATAAGTTAGAATTTCGTATTTGAATTGATTGAATTGTGGGTTTAGTTGTTGGGTTTTTGTGGGTAATGTTTGAGTAACCCAAATTCCATCAAACAACTCAAATTTTCCCAATGATGGATTGGGTGACGACGTTCTTAAGGGAAAAATCATTGTTTGGTCAAATCTAGATCAATTGGGGGAAGTCTGAGTACTACACTGATGACATACTTGATTGTCATACTAATCATGTTTTAGAAACTCTTTTCTCAAAACTCAGTTTGAGAACTTAAGTGTTGTCTTTAAAAAGCTTTCCATAATTTATAACTCAAATCATAGGGTTCATGTGGAATTATGGACATGAATGACTCAGATCAGGGATCTTAATAGAAATAAGGAAACTCAGTACTCAGAACTGAAGACTCAAGAACTCAAGGACTCAAGAACTCAAAACTCATAACTAAACGATATTTCTCCTCTAAAAATACTCAATTAATAGGGATTAGGCGGAAATATAGAGATGAACGAATCAACTCAAAATTTTTAATATATAACATATAGAAATTCAATAATTAGGAATAGAATTTCAAAAAGAAACAAAAACTAAAGAATTCAAATCAACTTATCAAAAGAATACTAAAATCTAGGCATATAATCCTAGATTACACTTTTACTAATTTTAAAGTAGATATAGGGCTTGAGGAAGAACTAGTCTAATACTATGATAGCCTTACATACCTGGAAGAACAAGGTTCTTGAAGAAGCTTGGAGGAGAACTTGATTAGAAGCCTTGAAACCCTAGTTTGAAGGAGAAAAATCAAGTAAACCTTTCTTGAGATTTCTTGAAACTCTATGGCAAGAATTATGATTTTCGTTAGTGATTCATAATTATATGGAGGAATTTGAATTGGAAAGAATGGAATTCATGGAGAAAGATTTACCTTGAAGAAGAATCTTGAAAAAGATTGAAAAAATCTTGAATGGAGTCTTCTACTTTGATTTTTCCTTAGGGTTTTGCCTTAGGGTTTGAGAGAGAAGAGATTGATGAACTAAGAGATGAAAATCCTATTGTTTTCGGTATTTAATTAGTCAAGAAATTCATTTAGGATTTTCTTAGAGGTAAAAAGACAAAAAACGACCCTTTTTAATGTTTTCCCGTCGGCTAATTCGTCACTGCACTGTATCTGGTCACTAAAATGATCATAGCCTTTTTCTCAAACCTCCGATTGTTGTGAAATTTGTGGAGTTGGAAAGAAGCTTCAAATACCTTTAATTTAATAGTTTATGGGCCAGGTAACTCTTTATATTCTAAGAGATACGGTTGTTTGAAGTTGACTAAGTAGAATCTTACATCAAAACTTAATCTATAAGGAAACTTTCAACTCTACTTTGTGCTAGGAGATTTTAGTTACCTTAATTAATATCTTGTTGAGGATTCTAAGAACTTGTATCTTCATCATTAAAAGATGCAGGTCGAATGATAACAGTACATTGAATGTACGAGTATGCAATTTAGTTGAATAACAAATAACTGAATGAAAGGACTACTATAGATAAAACATAAACTCAATTGAATGTAAAGGATTAAAGAAATGGGATTAAAGAAATGGAATCATTTAAAACATTACGAAAACACTTACTCACCTTTGAAACTCTGCATAATAATTGATATAATAAAAATATACTTGTAACTTTATTTGAGAGACTCTCTAACCGACAACCATCACAATGAGCTACGTGATGGTACAATGTCTCACCAACATTGCCAGAACTTTCAATATAACTTCCCGAGGTATAGAAAATCCTCAATTAAGTAGATCCACTAAGCTATGCTTAAAAGCATTAAGGAATCATCTAAAAAGTATGATCCTATACCTATGTTGGCATACATGGTTTATGAGGATTTTGAGTTGTCTGAACTCATCCCCATATCGGTGCTGAATACTATTCTTAATAATATAAAGAACTCATGCTCAAATGTATAAAAACCTAACTCATCCTTAAATTGAGATAATTATTCAAAAGATTCTCTTAAAAGAGATACTGCTCAAAACTCATCCTGAACTCATTTAGAAATCAAGGTTTCCTCTCACTTTAAATGTAAAAGTTTTTACACTTGGGAATACTTATTTCCCTTATACTCATTTTTAAACATGAAACTCAACTCTGCTCATTCTCTTACTCATTCACTCAAGTCTTAAAACAAATTTTAGAAGATTGTAATTTGAAATGACGATTTAAGAGTCATGAATAGGATATATAGGATCTCTGAAAGATTAATGAAGGCTTTGATAGTTATAATTGACAAGAGAGCGAAGACATGACTTGAAATAACTCATACAGGATGAAGAACAGAGAAGAAAGGGGCCTGACGATCCTTGCTCACTTGAAGGCCTAACTCTTCTAGTATCGATGGTTTACTCCCAAACTCATTAGATTCACAAAACCAACTAAATTAACCAAAAACCCACTTAAATCCTTCAAGAACATCACTCATTTGCAAAACCCTCACTTCAAGAACTCAACAAGACTCCATTGTTAAAGAATGTAGCAAAACCTCAAGAACTCCCCAGGAATTGAAATCAACCAACCTCAAGAATGAATTTATGGATGAAAATAACATGATTGGCGTAAGGTTGAACGAACCCAACACTATCAGAGCTTACATAGCTTGAAAGAACCAAGTTCTTGAAAGAATGCTTGAATCCTTTTTCTTTTCTCCTCTTGAACCTTTCTCTAATAACCCTATGCTCTTTTGGAATGAATGAAAACAGATTTTAATCACTTTAGACCCCTATTTAGGTGAATAAAAACATGGTAGGCTAGTGGAGTAAGGAAAAGACCAAAATACCCCTCCTTAAAATGGATGAAAATGCCTTAACTAGAGAGGCTCACTCAAATGGGCATAACTCCTTCATCCAAACTCGGAATTTAGCATACTTTGTGGAATTGGAAAGATTACTCAAATACCTTCAATTTTAAATGTCATGGGCCAGCTAACTCATCATGTGTCGAAAGTTATGGTCGTTTGAAGTTGACCCAAAATATTAAAACTGACCAAAGTTCAAGGTGTTACAACATCTCCCAATTGGGAACATTCGTCCTCAAATAAGATCACACTAGAAGATAGAGCAGGGGTGGAACACATTTAACAACCTAATCTCTAGCACGCAACAAGTTATTTACTTAGCTAAGCTTATTAATTTAAGGAGTACTTTACAAAGAATTACTACCTTGATCTGGAAATTCTCCGGAAGGGAAGAGATGTGGGTATCTCATCTTCATATCCTCCTCAGTCTCCCAAGTAGCTTCCTCAACATATTGATTTCTCCATATGACTTTGACTGATGCAACCTCATTGGTTCTCATTTTGGGAACCTGACGATCATAAATATGAATGTGTATCTCCTTATAATATAGGTTGTCCTTAATACAATTATTCTCGATAGGTATAATAAGTGAAGGATCGCCCATACACTTCTTCAACAGAGAAATGTGGAATACTGGATGGACTGTTGCTAACTATGATGGTAGCTCAAACTCATAAGCTAAATTGCTGATTCTTTTGGATATACTGTAAGGACCAATATACCGGGGACTGAGTTTTCCCTTCTTGCCAAATCTCATAACACCCTTCATGGGTGAAACCTCACACTATGTCTTGAATAGATAATCTACCATAATTTTCTACTGAATAAGTAGTCTTTACCGGCAAGAAGTTCTTTGATTTAGTCATCTAATCTACAATCACCCAAATCAAATCATGTTGCCTGTAAGACCACGGTAAGCCGGTAATGAAATCCATATTAATCATGTCCCACTTCCATTCTGTAAGATCTATATTCTAAGCCATACCACAAGGCTTTTTGTGCTCTACCTTGACTTGTTGTCAATTTGGGCATTTAGCAAGGAACTCTGCAATACAGTTCTTCATACGACTCCACCAATATACTTTCCTTAAGTCACGATATATCTTTATGGAGCTAGGATGGATTGAATATCTGGAACTATGAGATTCCTCCATGATCCTCTCTTGGAGTTCATTAACCTTTGGTACACACAATTTACCTAGATACCTCAACACACCATCTTCCCCTTATTCAAAATCCATCACTTTCTACTAATGAACATTTTCCTTCAATATAAGCAAAACTGGGTCTTGGTCTTGTTTCTCTTTCACTTTAGATACTAGTGATGATTCAGCCCAATTCATCACCACCACTCTATCTTTATTATAATCCAACAGCCAGACTCCCAATCGTGCAAGTCTATGCACATCTTGGCTAATTCTTTCTTGCCTTCCTCAACATGAACAATACTTCCTATAGAAAACATGTTCGAAGCATCAACAACATTATTAGCCATACCTTATTGATAGAGGATACTCATGTCGTAATCCTTGAGCAACTCTAATCACCTCCTCTGTTTGAGATTAAGCCCTTTATGACTGAAAACATACTGAATACACTTTTGATCAGTGAACACATCTACATGAACACTATAGACATAGTGATGCCGTATTTTCAAAGCAAATACTATAACAACCAACACCAGATCATGAGTTGGGTAGTTCTTCTAGTTAAACTTAAGTTTTCTGGAGGCATAGGCTATAACGTTACCATTCTGTCTCAATACAAAACTAAGTACAACTCTAGACACATCACAATACATAACAAAGCCTTTTGTACCTTTTGGTAGGGTCAACACTAGGGGAGTAGTTAACCAAGTTTTCAATTCCTGAAAGCAATTCTCACAAGCTTCAGCTCATTGAAACTTTGTTGCCTTATTAGTCAATTTTGTCAACGTGGATAAAATGGATGAAAAGCCTTGAGAAACGTTCTATAATAACTAGCCAATCCCAACAAACTCTTTATATCAGTTGGAGAGGTGGGTTTGAACCAGTTCTGCACTGGATAAATCTTTTGAGTGTCAACTCAAATTTCATCACCAGACACAATGTGGCCTAAAAACGCCACATACTCAAGACAAAACTCACCTTTGGAAAATTTAGCATACAACTCTCTATCCTTGAGATTTTTAAAGACTATTCTAAGATTACTAGCACGATCCTCCTCATTCCTCGAATAAATTAGGATGTAACAGGATAACTAATAGGTAAAGATATGGCTTATGCACTCTCGTCATAAGGTCCATGAACGTTGCAGGAGCATTAGTCAAACAAAAAGACATAACCAGTCACCCTTAATGACCATAACAGGTCTTGAATGTTGTCTTCTGGATGTCAATTTTCTTACTCTCAACTGATGATAGCCAGAGGTCTATCTTAGAAAAGCAAGTGGCAACCTGAAGTTGATTAAAAAGATCATCAATTCTCGGAAGAGTATACTTATTCTCTATGGTGACCTTTTTCAATTGGGGGTAATCAACACACAACCTAATAGAACCATCTTTCTTCCTCACAAATAAGATCTGAGAGCTCCAAGGTGAGACACTAGGTCGAATAAAACCTTTATCAAGGAGATCTTTTAACTTAGTTGGAGCCATTCTATATGGTGAAATGGATATAGGTTGAGTATCATGAAGAATATATATGCCAAAGTCAATTTCTCTCTCATAAGGGACTCTAGAAAGATCATCTGGAAAGACCTCAGGAAACTCACTCACAAGTGGAACTAACTAAATAGGCGTTGTCTCAACACTATAGTCATTAACTCAGACTAAGTGATAGATGCACCCATTAGAGACTAACTTTATGGCCTTAAGGTATGAAATACAAAATGAACCTTAGGCACTTTTGAACTACTCGTCCACTCTATAACAACCTTATTAGGAAACTAGAATTTAACTACTCGAGTTTTATAATCAATTATGACATAAAAAGCATGAAGCCAATCCATACATAGAATAACATCAAATTCCACCATGTCTAACTCGAGTAAGTCAGCCATGTTGTCCTTGTGATTGATAAAGATGGTACAATCATAATCAACTCTCTCAGCTAAACTAGACTCACCAATAGGTGTGGAGACACTGTAGGGCTCAATAAGTCATTTAGGAAGAATATCAAACTTCATAGCTATATACAGAGTCACAAAAGATAATTTCGCACCTGGATCAAGTAATGCATATACATCAAAAGTAAAGGCTCATTGACAACATCTGGTGAATTCTCTTGCTCTTGGCGGCTGGTGATAGCATACAGACGGTTTGATCCTCCCCATATCCTTAAAGTAGCTCCTATTGGAGCAGCCCTACCTACTGGAGCCGCCAAAGAAGATTGGGATCTATTGCCCGATTACCATTACCTTGCATGTTCTTAGGCACTCTCACATAAAATTACCTTCATGACCACACTTGAAGCAGCAATTGGAGCCATCACGACACGCTCCTATGTGGTTCCTACCACACTTAGCACATGTAGGGGTCCAGTTGCCCCTTATGCCGCACTACCCTGAGTTTGAATAGGTCGAGCTCTGAAGTTCTGCGATCTGATTCTTGAACTCACCTCTCTTCTTTTGTGTAGGTGCACTAGATGATGATGGTGCAGGTCCAGTTGGGCTTTGCTGAAAAGATGACCGATTCAAATATCCGGTAATATGATGTCCGGGCTCAGTACATGTTGTCTTAGCCCTTTTGCTGTAAAACTCTTCCTTATCTTTCAAGTTGTCTTCATCAATCAACTGTACATGGATCATAAGTATGGCTATGTCCATGTCCCCTATTAACATAGGATTCTTACCCTCTTTTCTTGACAAGCGGAATAGTCCAAACAAAAATAGACTCATTTTGCTCCTCATATCATAAGCCATCTCCAGAGCCTAATGGGATAGTTGAGTGAACTTGAGGCTATACTCATGCACACTCATAGACTCCTATTGAAGAGTGATAAATTCTCTTACCTTTGCCACTCTTAGCTCGCGGGGAAAGGAACGCCCCAAGAATGCTCTTTCAAACACAATCCAGGTTACAATTAATGTCCCTTCAACTATGCTCTTCATACATTGGTCGTACCAAATCCTAGCGCTACCTTTGCTTTGGTATGCAACTAAATCTACGCGTTCAACATCAATAACAAACGTAACTTCAAACACCTTCTGTAGTTCCTCCACAAAGTTCTTCACATCCTCATAGACATTTGACCCTGTGAATTCTGGAGGATTCTTTTTCAAGAACTCATGGATCCTAGATCTATCTACCACATCCTGCTGAACCACTCTTTGTTGGCCAACTTCATTGGCCACAACTTGACTCAACATCCAGATAGCATCCCAGAACTCAACATTTGTGACCTCTCATTGAGGGGGTTGCACTTCTGGTGCATTGGGTACCCTTATATCTTGCAAATCAACATTTCTCCTTGTAGGATGACCTCCAACAATTCTTCGTGGAGGCATGATTTGAAAAGATACGCGCAAGCACGAATTAGAAGGAAACTTTCATGGAGTTGAACTCTATTGCACGAAAAATAATAAGAAGGAAGTGAAATATTTCCTAAATATTTAAGCTTCGTAATTATAGATGTGGCGCGCTTCACACCGATAAAAAGGACTCTACATATATGGCTTCATAGATAGCCTAGGACTATTTAACTCTGTGCTCTTATACCAAGTTTGACACTCCTCGAGTCTACACCCTGGACGTGCCTAGAACTTAAGAACCATTGTTGGTCCCAAGCGAACCCTTAGTCTGACTTATTGCTTAACGAAAGATTTACTCAAGTGAAATAGGAACCGCTAAAGCAAAACTCAAACTCATAAAGTATCATTAATGAAAATATTTTAACTCAAAACTATTTGAAAATACTCAAATGAACATAAGTGTTCAACTCAAAGTTTGTAAACCATCAACAAGGGAGATGGAAAAAGATTCCTCAACAACTACTGCCTACGAAGCCTCTAAATACTAAGATAGAAGTCGGGACAAGATCTACGACATCCTAACAAAACAAAACCATAATCTAAAGACCTCCGAAAAACTAGGAGGCTCAACAAAACTAGCTGGAATACGATGGGGTCAACAAAGTGCTAGTTGATTATCCTGAATACCTGTATCTGTATGATGAAATGATGCAGGCCAGATGTCATGAGTACATTGAATGTACGAGCATGTAAGGAGAAAACTGAACATAGAGATATATAGCTGAACTGGTAGAAAGGGAAAATATACACACCTCAACTAACTAATCATGAAAGAAACAATGAAAGATGTAATATCTATAAAGCTTTTAAAACATTAGATAATAACTCATTGTATATAAAAATACAATAATAAATTATTTACTCTTATTTGGGAGATTCTCTAACTGACAACCATCACAATGAGCTACTGATGTTACAATGTGTCGCTCATGCTACCAAAACAGTCCTATACCTTGCCTGGGTATAGAACTTCCTAAACTAAGTGGATCCACTAAGCTATGCTTAAAAGCACTAAGGAGTCATCTAAAAAGTATGATCCTTTACTATAGATGGTTTATGAGGATTTTGAGTTGTCTGAACTTTTCCCTGTCTCGGTGCTCAATACTACTCCCAATAATATATAGAACTCATGCTCAAATGTATAAAAACATAACTAATCCTCAACTTGAGATAATTTCTAAAAAGATTTTCTTAAAAGGGATACTGCTCAAAACTCCTCATGAACTAGTTTAGAAATCAAAGGTTTCCTCTCGTTTTAGATGTAAAAGTGTTTACACTTGGAAATACTTAGTTCCCTTATACTCATTTTGAAACATGAAACTCAACTCTCCTCATTCTCTTACTCATTCACTTAAGTCTTAAAACAAGTTTTAGAAAATTATAAGACTTCTCAAAAATGACTGAAAAAGGTTTCTCGAACTTTACTATAAATCTTTACTTTAATTTGAAATGAAGATTAAAAGGTTATGAATATGATATATAGGATCTCTCAATTATTAAAAAAGTCTTAGATAGTTAGTATTGAGAACTGAGCGAAGACAAGACATGAAAGAACTCATACAGGATGATGAATGGGGAAGAAAGGGGTCTGACAACCCTTGCGTACTGCAGGCGCCAGGCTCCAAGCCTCAAACTTTTTAAGGTAGTTTGGGCGCACTGCTGGCATGGCACCCCACCCCGTACCCGGATTATTGATGAATTTTTCTTGCTCAATTCAAGGCCTAACTCAGCTGGAATCTAATGGTTTAGTCCCAAACTCATTTACATTCACAAACCCAACAAAATTGATCAAAACCCACTCAAATTCTATCAAGAACATCACTCATTCCCAAAACCCTCACCTGAAGTACTCAACAAGACTCCATTGTTAAAGAATGAAGCCAAACCTCAAGAACTCCTTAGGAATTCAAATCAACCAACCTCAAGAATAAATTGATGGATGAAAATCAAATGATTTGTGTGAGGGTGAAAAAAATCCAACACTATGAGAGCTTACATACCAAGTTCTTGGCGAAATATTCAAGTTCTTGAAGAATGTTTGAAACTTTTTTCTATTCTCCTCTTGAACTTTTCTACAAAAACCCTACGCTCTTTTAGAATGAGTGAAAACTTATCTCAATCAGTTTAGACCCCTATTTGGGTGAAAATAATGTGCTAGGCTAGTGGGGTAAGGAAAAGACAAAAACACCCCTTCGTAAAAAGGATGAAAATGCCTTAACTATAGAGGTTGTACTCAAATGGGCATAATTCCATTATCTGAACTTGAAATTAAGCAAAATTGTCGGCTTTGGAAAGATTACTCAAAGACCTTTGATTTGATACCTTGTGGGCCACCTAACTCATCCTATGGTAGCTATGATCATTTGCAATTGACCCAAAATTTAAAAACTGACCAAAGTTCAAGGTGTTACAGATAGATGGATATAAATAAATAACCAAATAAACTAAATAGTATTTTTTTTGTTGGGGGTATTATAGTTATTTAACATTGAAGTTTGGGAATTCATGTTTTTAAGCTAGTATAGATATAATTAAATAAATAAACTAAATTGTGTTTTTTTAGTTGGGTGTATTATAGTAATTTAACATTGAAGTTTGGGAGTTCATGCTTTTAAGGTAGTATAGAATAGATATATATAGTGTTGACAGCCAATTTTGACAGACTTATAACCCTTTCGAAAGTGCTATTCGATCAATGACGTATTTTTAAAACATATTTCCCTCTTATTACGTGTTTAAAACTTTAATTAATTGTGTCTAAATAAGTATATATTATATTATTATAATTTTCCAAAAAATTTGTAATTATTAGTAAATTTTTTTTAATTAAATTATCATATTTATCGATACTTAAACTCTAAATAATTACTTTTCTTATTTATTTGATTATTTTTAAAATTTAGGTGAGTTTAGTTATATGAAAATATTATAATTTGTGTAGTATCTTATTAATTGAATAACATCTCTTTAATCTTCTCTTAAATCATTCAAATCTTAGCCTCATTTATCCAATTTATTTCAATTCTAGCCCTTTTTTTCCATTCAATTCCATTTAAAATTTAGCCTCTTATATTAATTTAGTTACAATTTTAGCCCTTTTGTTCTTTGCGATTATAACCATTTCATATTTCAATCAAACTCAATCTTTCAATCCTGACCACTCATCTCACTCTGATTTAATCTCAGCCATTCATCGCATTTAGATCAGCAGACCAGATCTCTTAATTATTTCCTTCCTAATTTAACACTTGAAACACCGAAACCCTAAAACAAATGTCATTCTTTTCTCCTCTTCTCTAGACCACATCCCAACCCCTCTCCCTCTTAGCTATCCATTTTCTGGCAAGACTACTCCCATCGTGAGCCAGCGACTGACAAGAAAGGTCATCGGTTGTCCTCTTCTCCTTTTGTCGTCCTCTCCCTCCTCTTTCTCTCCCCTTACCTCCGCTCTTCTCACTTTTTTGTCAGGATGAGTGACATCAACAGCAGCAGCCAGTGAGAACCAGCCTTGACTTCGGCAAGCAGCTGCGATGGAGAGCAACATGTGAGCTCCACTCTCCTTCTCT
The DNA here is from genome assembly GCA_036250505.1 of Solanum acaule. NCBI lineage: Eukaryota > Viridiplantae > Streptophyta > Magnoliopsida > Solanales > Solanaceae > Solanum > Solanum acaule. Next base: position 18,873 of record JAJOOR010019156.1, read on the forward strand.
CTTCTCTCCATTGAAGATGACCACAACAACAACATGAGCGGTACTAATCCGAGATCCAGTAAGTAGGTGCGAGGACGATGAACGCCACTCTGACTAAGCGAGTTTCGGTGAAGCACAAGGTTTGCGATTTGTTTGAAAGCGGATCTCATCAGATCCGTCGCTAGTACTCTTTTAAATTATTGTTCCATCTTTTTAACCCTCTACTATCTCTTTCAAATGATTCATATATGTGTGCATATAATTTCTAACTATCGTTTGAGTATGCTTGTTATAGTTTTTGATATGCAATTGCTCATGATTCTTGGGTTGATAGCTTGCTAAACCTGCTCATTTTTACTTGTTAAAATACTCATTGTATTGTCGATTTGGTTTAAAATATTTTGTTTATGAACTTCATTGTCTCTATGTGCCTTTTGAACTTGAGATCAGTATCAATGTAGTTATATATCTCTATGGTTGTTGGAGTATGGTTTGGAAGGATTCACTATTAACTAATTGATTTGCTTAATTTCTATTGACTATTCTTCGTGATTAATTTTATATTTCTAAGATCGTTGGAGTATAGTTGGGCAGGATTCACTATAAATGTTATTTCTTTGCTATAATATTGGAATCTATTAATCTTTGTCTTAATATGGTACGTTGAAGGGGCTTAGAAATGAGTATGTAAAGGCGTATGTCTTGATAATTGACTTGGGCTGTAAGTATTTCTTTCCTTTATATTAATTATTTCTTTGCCAAATTCTGCATATTTATTTTAATTGACTGTTGGTAAATGAGCAGATTTTTACTTACATAGTTTTGAAAAAAAAAACTTTTAGTGATTTTGTCTTGTTTAAAGGAAAATAGTATCCCATTAATTGATCCTGTATTATTCCTTTCCTAAAAATGTATTTCTCCTACCACGATTATTTGGTAAGTGGCTTTTTACTTCTAATTGATATATCTTTCCCTTGTTTAAGTTGTGCCGATTGTTACTTTATTTACTTTTTTGTAAAACTTTATTTGGTTAAAGTAAAAGAATCCTTACTGATTGGGCTTCGTTCTAAATAAGGAAAATATTTTTAATTAAACCAAAGTTAGCCTTTTTCCTTTTATGTCTATCCTTTCTTGGACTATATAAAGAGAGCTCCATTTCATTCTTTTGGACACACTTCAAACATTTTAACAAGAGCAAAATCACTCTCTACTTTAAAAAGAAAAAAATATAAAATCCAGTGAACATTCTAAGAGGTGCTTCTCTATTCGGTTTTGTTGTGTTCGGGTCGAACATTGGTTTAAGTTTGTCTTCAGTGCTGATTTATTAAACTGCTTAATCGATCTTCTCATATTTTACCTTTCTGTTTTGCATCAATGTCTATCTACTTTTATGCATGAGTTCATAATGTGTATAATAAATAAAGGAAGCATCCGGTCTGTTTTTCTAACCCTTCCGTCTCAGTGCATAATTTTATATGATTCCATGACTTGTTTGAAATTTGTGTCTATCTTGAATTAATGCTTTAGGATTCTGCCCTTTATAAATGATCTTATCATATACACTTATTCGTATCTCTCATTGTACTTTAAACGGATTTTTGAACTTAAAAGTTCAAGATATTGAAGAGTCTCTTAAAAGTTCAAGATATAAACATCTATCTTAAGTTTATATTTTTATACTGTTAATCATATTAATTTTTATATGTTCTTTTCTGTTTAATGAAAATCCTCAAAAGAAATGATCGAGAATTAAATTATAATTAACCTAATGTAAGTCACTTCATTTTTTTCCTTTATAAGTATATTTTTATTAATTTTATTTTATAAGGATAAATAGGAATAAGAATGTGTTAGGAAAATGTCATTGGTTTGAATTGTGTCACTGATAAAAACATAATTAAAGAATGAAATTTGATTTTGTTATATGATTGATTGTTAAAGCATAAATCATCTGACACACATATAATATGAAACATCTTTTAACAATGTTCTCTAATGAATAGTTTAATAAAGAAAAATAATATTAAAAAAAGATTGATGCCTAATTCATAAAAAAGAGCTAGATACAAAGAACACTAACATTTTATGATGATATTCCTTATATTTGTTCAAATAAATATCTACCTTGCAGCCTTAAATTGAATGATCATGAAAAAAGGATCAAAACTTCAATCGCGATACTTAAATTAAAAGCAAAGATAAATGAAGAAAATTAACCTTTATATGATGTCAAATCTGAAACTTATTAGTAGAAATCTTTAGATCCAAGTCTTAAAATAAAAAAATAATGAGTCAAAGATCAAATCTTAGATCCATAGCCTTAAATGCTTGAATAATACATAAAGTGTTGTCAAAATAAGAAGAAAGATAAAAGGATAAAAAAATCATACTCTATATGTTTTTTGTAGGAATACAAGGAGAGTGAGTAAAAATATCATGTAAGGCTTTGTTTCGGCCATCACGATAGGCGAAGAGACCAAGGTATAGTGAAATTGATAGGCTAGAAGTGCTTGCTAGGGTTTTTGATGAAACTAATTTTTATAGGCTCTAACAACACATCATTTTTACTAAATCACTCTTATTAACTTAAAAGTATTACTAAGAAAACATAGACATTAGGAGAAAGCTCTCTAGATGCGTTGTATATAACGTGCATTATAATCATATTTGAGTGTACTATCTAAATGTGTTGTAGATGATGTGTATTTCCTATTGAACCTTTCTTTCAAGGAACTGTTACTATAGAACGACTTCAAAAACAAACTAAATTGATTTAAAAATCCTAACTAGTAGTATATGTATTAGAATGCTAAATGACAAAACTAGTCGTATTAATATTAAAAACTTAAAGTAAAAAATAAAAGATTTAAATTCATACTTTTATATGGAAATTTTTAATATATATACTTGATGACTAATCCCTATATAATTTTGTCCCTAAACCAAAATCCTTCTTAGTGATTGTTGCGGAACATCTCCAAAGCTTTCGTTTTGCATGTGTTTGGAAAATGAATTCGAATAAATGGGTTAGAAAGAAGAAAGATTTTCATCCTTTTGGAATAAAGACTGAAGAAAATCTTAGTTGGTTGAATCAAATCTTTTAGTTTTATATCTTTATTTCTTGCATGCCCATTGTTTGTTGAGATCTCGATTGATGTTTCCTTGTTACTTCATTTCTATTCTACATATTATATTGCACTTCACTGAGATTTATGTTTTACTATTGATTTCTTGATGGTTGAAAATTAGAGGGGTGGGGGTTTCCGATTTCAAGAATTTAAGATGAAAATCTCATTTTTTTTGTTTTGTGTATTATTTTGCTATGGATTGAGTTGTGGTGATGAGATTGTTCGAAAAATTTTGATATGTTTGAAATCTATTGGGATACTATTTCACACAATTTTAAATTCAAGTTAATTAAAAAGGGTCTTGTTTTGTTAAATCTGATGATTTTTGAGAGGAGATAGAATGATTGTTATAATTTTATATGAAAGAAAGTAATATTATTTAAATTTTATTGTTTTCCTTTTCCTATTTCTTAGAATGTCATGTTACTGTTTCATTTTATTTTATGTGTTTTAATTTAGCAAGACATGAAGTTTAAGAAAGTAATGAAAACTTTTGAATCGTATAGTAAGATGCGTATAATATATCCAAATATCATTAAAAAAAAATATGTTTTGGATGATTATAATAGAGCCAAAATGGATGATTTTGTGACGAAAAATTAATGATATTTGGATATATTATACGCGTCTTACTACACGATTCAAAAAAATTCATTACTTTCTTCAACTTCATGTCTTGTTAAATCAAAACACATAAAATAAAATGACAGAGTAACATGACATTCTAAGAAATAGGAAAAGGAAAACAATAAAATTCAAATATTATTACTCTCTTTCAAATATAATTATAACAATCATTCAATCTCCTCTCAAAAATCATCATAAGATTTTACAGAAAAGGACCCTTTTTAATTAACTTGAAATTAAAATTGTTCGAAATAGTATCCCAATAAATTTCAAACAAATCGACGATTTTCAAAAAATCTCATCACCAAAACTCAATCCACAAAGATTTCTACCAACCTTTCGATTTTTAATGGTTGAAAATGGGAGGGGTCGGGGTAGGGATTTCTGATTTCAAGAGTTTAGGATGGGGGAAGAATTACCCATAGAAAATCTCAATTTTTTTCTACTAAAGATAAGTGAACCCACCCTTCTCCACCATTTTGATTCGAACCTTACCATTTTAGAGTTGGAGGTGGAGATCTGCACCTGATGTGTTTCATCTGTTCCCTTTTTGGAAATGTAATTACTAGTTTGACAATGTTTCTGCTCATTCTCTCCTTCCGGATTTTCATCCAATCATCTTAACACAAAATATTTCTTATGTTTCTCATACTATGTGTTTGTCATTTCTTATTATGCTACTTCTATTTTGGTATTCATCACATCACCTTTGAGGATTTCCGAATCCAAGAATTCGAATGAAAATCTCAATTTATTTTGTTCTATGTATTATTTTGCACTTCATGAACATTTTTATTGCATTTTACTATTCACCTTTGATGGTTGAAAGTTAGAGGGATGGGGGTTGGGGTTTCAGATTTTAAGAATTACCCATGGAAAATCGCTTCTTGTGTTTTTCTACTAAAGATGAATAAACCCACCCGACAAATTTAGAGTTGGAGGTGGAGATGTTGATTAAATTAACGATTCAAAGACACTTCCTCTAATTCTAAGCATCAACAGTCGCTAATCACTATATAACCCAACTAAATGAGTTCGGGTCGAATCCCAAAGAGAGTGGTACGTGTTTGAGAGTCAATTGGGAAGTGTGAACATGTTCAACTCAGTCATAGGAGTAAAGATTATCGAATAAAGACATCATTCAAATCAGGGGGTGACACGAATGTCAAATGGGGGGGTTTTGGTTCTGATTATCAACTTCAAACAATGGCAATCAATACAAAATAGTAATAATGAGACATGTTCTTTGGATGTGATTCAATTATAGTGTAATAAGACAAATAGGTAATTGTGACTATTAGAAAATAGCTAGATATTAGTGAGTAAGCTATGCTATAGAGGAGATAAACTTTTTCTTGAACAATTTACCCCGAATCAAGTTAATTTCTCTCGAACATTAACAAGCAAGCAAAATAAGAACAACCCACACCTCAGTCCATTCACTCTCTCGAGCTGAATGTGTGGAATTGGGTTTAGGATTCACTCTCTCGAGTTGAACCCAGGTCAAGTCAATACCCACTGATCATCAATCAATAAGTTTAGTTTTAACACCTCTCTCTAGAGCAAGCATAAAACTCAAGGGTAGAACTGCATTTGCAACTACAATTCTTAAATCAAAATATAATTAATGATTGAACTCACTTCTAAATAGCATTTAAACTAACAATTAGCAATACCCATAAACTAAATCAGCCTATAATCACACCCCAAGAATTGGGGTTATAGCTAGACATCATAAAAATGTAGAAACCATTACCAAATTGATTATCCATCAAATGGGTAAAAGTAGATTCGTCCTTATAATGCTCCAATTTGAAGAATCTCAAAGACTCAGTTCAAATTTTTCAAAAGTAAAAAACTTCAATTCTTCAAAGCTCAGCAAAAACTAGAGAAAACTTGTCTCAGTTCTAAAATTATTAGCTATGATTCGAAATTATGAAATTTGATCCTAAACTAAATGTTCAAAAAAGTATTTGTAGTCGCCAAAAACGTGCTGTGAAGATTCACTCGGCGAAGTAAGTCAGGATCGCCGATCCACTCGGCGAGCCTCCGTTTGGTCACATCCATCACCCTTCTACCTTGGCATTCAACATCCTCAAGGTTTGTAACTTTGGGTGATCTAACACTGCATCGCGAAACCACTTGGCGATCCGCCGATTACTCCTTTCTCTCGCCAACTTGGTTCTTCTTGCAGGGCTTGGCACACTGGAACTTTAGGCAGTCAAGTAGCCATTCGGCGACTTGCCAAGTAGTCTTGGCGATCACCAGGTTTGCATTTCTTCATTCTTTTAGCTATCTTTGTTCCTTTATGGAAATGAGTGTCCTTGCTTTGTTCCTCAATCCATATACCTAGAAATCAATGATTTTACATCATTTATTGGTACAAAATAAGCATTTGAGGACACTAAATCTATATAAATAAAGCCCTAAATGAGTGCAAATATCGGACTCATCAACACCCCCAACTTAAACTTTGGATTGTCCTCAAGTAAAACTCAAGGTCAGTAGTTTAAAAAGGATGTGTCAAACAGTGCTACACAAGACTCAATCATGAATGCACATAACATGACTCAACTTACTCATGCAAGGATCAACTATGCACTCAAAGATTCAAGTTGTGACTCACCATCATCAAAGATTCTGAAGTTCGCAATGCTTACTTCAAATGCAAGTTCAAGCTCAACAAAGGTACTCAAATGCCCTCACAACAAGAATGATTCCATATCCACACACAAATGTCCAACAAATTATAGTTCCGGAATCACATACAACACACACACTCACAAAGATGAACACCTGCATGACTTCACCCATAGGTTTGCCATTATTTTCCAATCAACATTCACTTTAGCTCACTCAAGATCAAAAAGGTCTTTTCAAGGCTTGTAATGGTGGTGAGTGTAAATGTATGGTCATTTAGGCTCAGTGGCTGCTATCCTCATGAATTGTGGTATTAACATCACTTCCTTTCCTTTTCTTCAACATTTTCACTTGTGCTCAAAATTCACCTCCATTACTCACTTCCCATGGAATACCGGACACCCCATTTCTTTTGCAACTTTCACAACTTTTTCATTCTTTTTGTTTTTCATTCTTCTTTCCTTTTTCTTCTCATTTTATTTGTATGGAGGGGTTCCATCCTTTTCAAAACCATGGATCAAGAGGGACTTCTTCACACTTCTTGATTTACATTCTCTTTTCACCACACCCCCAACTTAGGCTTTTGGACTAAGTTGGCTATTCAAACAAACCACACTTCATGAGGACTATGGGTGAATAGATAGAGAGGGGTTACAATTTCATCAAGTTTGTTTCAAAAAAGTGATAAGGCTCAAAAGGGTTTCAAGCAAAGTTCAAACACTCACAAGGTAGGCCACAAAAGAGGTATACTGTCAAATTATTTCACTCTTTGAAAATTGTTGCCTAAGATCATTTCAAGAGTTTGCATCACTTAGTCAACTAGACCAACGGGGAAAATTCTAGGTGTAATCACACAAGGTTCACAGTAAGCTCATCACACAAGATATTGACACCAATATCAAACAAGACTCCACACATTCGCTAGTGTGCAATGTTCATCATAAGAGACACCATTCTATAATCGGCAAGTTAGAATGAGATGCAAAAAGTCCACATATTGTCTATGCAACTTCATTTGGCCTCATCGTAGCAACACATTCATTTTTGTTCGATAAAAAGCACTATTCAAGTCAACAGTATTGATCATAACCGATACTCAAATTTGCACAAGAATAGGCACAATCACATAAAATAGGTGGCAAAATTTTTATACGGGTTAAAAACCATTTCTATTCAGAAAAAAGGAGCCATAAGCTCAAACATCCACAAAACAATATCAAAACACAATTAAAACATAAAAACCCAATATATACAAAAATAAGTAGTCACAATAGGTAGGTATAGAAATACCTCACCCCACCACAAACAAAGCAGTTGTCCTCAAATGAAACAAAATAATAATAACAATTCAATGAACAAGACAGAGAGGGAGGTAAAGAAGGGTCCTGTCTACACAGTCGCTCCATCTGTCGGGGTATCAGTTCCCGGTGTAACCTCAAAAGTGGGTTCGCTAGACCCAGCCATGGTCGTGTCACTCAAGGAGATCTGTGGGGCGGTCTTGAACATCGCATCCTCTAAGTCAGTCAGATCATAATATAAGGCGGCGTCTCGCTCCTCAAGCTCCTCCTCATCAGTCTCCGCCTTTAATGCATCAACTGCCACATCCTCCATAGGTACATCTCCGGTGGTAGCCGGAGGCATCTCAAAACTGCCTGTCACACCCTCAGTCTCAGCTGCCTCAAATAAAGATGTGAAGTCCATAGACTTTAGATAGTCCACGTCCTTCCTCAAGTCTGCAACCTCGACTTTCAAAGTCGTAATCTCTGAAGTAGCCCTTGTCGACTTTCACAAGTCTCTACTATGGCTGTGAGAGCGTCAATAGATGTTCGGAGTGGTTTCAGTGCAGCTAGGATGACCCTCTCAATCATCCACGGTACCTCGGCCTCCAATCGGGTAGCTCGTACATCATCAGAATGGGCTAAGTGCCCCATCATCAAGATCATGGCCCAAGTAATCTTGCCGAGCTGGGAAGCACTAGAAGCACCATGAATCTGGGAGGAAGTGAAAGCAGGTGTACCTGAAGGCCCGTAGTCCAGAGAAGGCAATGATGCCTCTACAGGTATCGTCTCAACATCACCCTCCGGTGATGTGTCCACCGGAGTTGCTCTCTTCATGTCTGCCTCCTCCTAAGTGTACTCGGTGTCTATACTCCTAATGTATGCGGAGGATGTGGGGCTGACCTCGATTTACCTCTTCTCGTCACGAGGAACTCCTACACATTGGCATAGCTCTATGATCATGACCGGGAAAAGAAGGGACATCTAGCGCTGCTTGGCCCTCATGACCATCTTATGCTCAATAATAAGTCCCAAGTTGAGCCGCTTCTTTGCTATGATCGATCCTAGACAGGCTGCCTTTGCATGGCGGAGAATGGACTCATTTTGTGAAGGCATGATGTAACTGCTGATAAATCTGAACTAGTATCGTGTAGCTACATTCAAGTCCTTCTTTTCTATCTGGACTCCCACCTCAATCCACCTCGAGGTGGTATAAAAAATAAGGGGGGAAAGCCAACCCTATAGGTCAAATGGGGATTGAGCTATCGCCATACCCTCATACTTGTGCTCGAATCCCGTAGCTCTGTCAAAAAATAGCATTGATGTGATCGCTGCTGCACCCCACTTATTTCCCTCGAACAAAGACAAACTTCACCGGTCTAAAGGTACTAGCCTTCTTCTTCCCCTGAGGAACTAGATCACCATAAGCAGAATAGAACTCATGGACCTAGGTGGGGATATATGGGCCTCAAGGCTTGGTGAAGATATTAAATCAGTGCCACTGAAGTGTGTCTAATAATATAGGGTACTTTCCCTCTAAGCCCTCTATGGACAACAACTTCTCCTCGAGAATCATCCTCAATCCCTCAGCCTTTAGCCGATTGAGTAGCCGAGGAGGAGGTCCCTGAACCGGTGGCGCTGAACCACAGTCGGTGCAGGAGCTGGCACCGTATCAACAGAAGGAGGGGTGGCCTCTGAAGCTCTAGATGAATCTTGGTGAGACCTAGCACAAATTTCTGCTCGGCGGGATTGTAGAGGCTGGTCATCCTCCGGCTCAAAAAATGGCGCTTGGGAGTCAAAGGATTCTCTCTCCTTGCCGGATTTGTGCTCTGAAACCTCAGATATGTGCTTTTTGCCCTTTTTCTTTCCTCCCTTGGGAGGTGCCTTCTTTCCATTTTTAGAAGGGGTAGCTGCCCCCTCGTTGATAACTATGCCCGGAGCTCTTTTGTGGGGCGGCATGTTGAAGTTGGTTCTAGACATATTTACAAAAGCATCGTAGAATGTTATAAATAGTTCAATAGAAATTGTAGAAAAATAAGCTGCCGAAAGACTCACCGAACTGATCGGTGAGTCGCCCAATCACTTTGGCGAGCTAGATCGAGCTCGCCAAAGGATTGGCTCAAAAATTTATCAGAAGAAAACATTTCAGTGATGGGAAAGGCCTTTCGGCGAATCGCCAACATCATTTGGTTATCATAGACTAGCCCTCCGAAAATCACAGTATATTTTAGGGGTTGGGGGCACAGAAAGGGAGATCAAAGAAAACTTTCGGTGAGTTGCCAAGTGCACTCGGTGAACTCAGGCTTCTTGCCAAAAGTTACAGAACCAAAATCATCAAAACCCATGAAATTAAAGGTGATCAAGGGGGATTCGGTGAACCTCCGAGTGGTTCGGCGAGCTCGACCAAGCTCGCCAAACTGCCCAACGTGCTTATTCTAAACCTAACTTCCAAAATCAACTGCGCAACCCTCGAAAACAAAATCAAACCACCCACATACTCAATTTAGCCCAGACCCATGCCACTGGGGTACTCAGACTTCCCTCGATTTGGCCAAAATTGACCATTTGACGACTTTAGCCCTTAATAATGACATCACATGCTCCATCATTGGGCAAAGGACGTCATTTGACACAATTTGGGTTACTCAGACTTGACCCAACAAGACTCAACAACAATAAAGCACAACCCACAAGATTTCGATCAATTTTAAAACATGCAATTTGGGAAATTGTTAACTTAGGCAATTAAGGCATGATATCAAAATTAAAACAGGCACACAAGCACAAAAAGTATGATTTCATAGAGGCCTAACACACATAAAAAAGAATTAATCAAATACAAATGAGTTTACCTGCTAATGACGAGTTTAGGGTTCAGAAAACCAACCTTTAATGCCGAATATACGAATCTGTAAAGCTAGGCGGCAAAGTATCCAATTTTGAGCACCTAATCAATGACTAGAAAGCGGTAAAAATGCGAAAATATGGGAAATATAGGGTGCGTGTGTGATTGTATGAGGTTAAAAAGGGAGGGAATGTGAAAGAGTTTGAAATTTTAAACCTTTGGCCTTTGAAAAACCATCTAGTTCACGCCCTTTCTGCAATATTATTTTTCTTCGTCGAACCACTCGGCGACTCACCGAGTGGTTAGTTACCTCGCCGAGTTTTACAGGATCTCCATTTAACTTGGGGGTCCAAACGATAGATAAAGTTGGGCTCGCCGACCTATTCCGCAATTCGCCAACTTGTCCATTGGTCCATCGAGTTTTATAGACTCTATATTTTGGTTTCTTGAGTCCAACGACGGTCCAAGTCGGGCTCACCAACTTCTTTGGCGAGTCGCCGCTGGATTTACTCGGCAACCTGCATATTTCAAACACATTCCACTTTTTCATCTGCACAATCAACACACGATTATTTCAAAAACAAAAAGAAAGAAAATAAAAACTTGGGTTGCCTCCCAAGCAGTGCCTTAGTTAACATCGTGGCACAATGCAAGTCCCCACTCAAACTTCATTCTTGGTGTTTACCATAGTATCACTAGGCAACCCTTTTTTGGGTAGAGACGAGATAACATATGACCCATTTGGGTCTCCAGTAGTTGAATCGACACGGAATGAGAGCTAGTAATCTGATTTAGCATTGAGACATTCTCTCTTATCTCTTTCAACACTATGTCGAGTTCTTCAACTTTGTGTAAGAGTACCTCTTTTATCTGCTCACCCTTATACTCCTTGAGCATTCTACGCTTGTGAGGGGGAATGTACCTATCTTCTTTTTGTACATTACTTCCAATTCCATGATCTTTTTTGCCAAGGCATCTGGCTGGGTCAACAGTTTGGCCACATTTTGGTCCTTTTTTTAATCATTGTTGGTCTTAGACATGTGATCAAGGAGTTGAACCACTACTTCATAAGGTTGTTGTATTAGACCATGCAAAGAAAGTTGGTCAGCCACTCCTCTATAGAAACATTCCAGCAGCATCTTATCTGGGATTTCATGATATGGGCACTGAAGCAATAATGTCTTATACCTCAGCCACAACTCCTGGAGCGTCTCACCTTCCGAGTGTTGGAAGTTTAAGGTATTATCCTTGAGAATCATCATATGCAATAGAGAGTGGTTCACTTGGTTTTAATTGTTTCTTTTGACATTCATTTCCTCTGTTTGAAACAACAACACACAAACCAAAACTAAAGTAAGTTCAACAATGACTAAAAAGAACAAAATTCAACTTCACCAAAAGAATCTATATCAACACCACTCCCCGGCAGCGATGCCATTATTTTATTAAATTAACATTTCAATGGTCGTTAATCAGTATATTACCCAACTAAATGAGTTGGGGTGTAATCCCACAGAGAGCGTATGTGTTTGACAGTCAATTGGGTAGTGTGAACATGTTCAAATCAGTCATAGGAGTAAAAGTTATTGAATAAAGACATCATTGAAATTAGGGGGTGACACGAATGTCAAATGGGGGGTTTTCATTGTATTATCAATTACAAACAATGGCAATTAATACGAAATAACAATAATGAGACGAGTTCTTGGGATGTGATTCGATTATAGGCTAATACAGACAAATAGGTAATTGTGACTATTAGAATATAGATAGATATTAGTGAGTAAGTTAGGCTATAGAGGAGATAAAATTTCTCTCGAACAACTTACCCCGAATCAAGTTGATTTTTCTCGAACATCAACAAGCAAGCAAAATAAGAACAGGCCACACCTTAGTCCATTAACTATCTCGAGATGAATGTGTGGAATTAGGTTTATGATTCGCTCTCTCAAGCTGAACCCATGTCAACCCAATACCCACAGTCCATCAATCAATAAGTTTAGTTTTAACGCTACTAGCTGGAGCAAGCAAAAAACACAAGGGTAGAACTGCATTTGCAACTACAATTCTTAAATTAAACTATAATTAACGATTGAACTCACTTCTAAATAGAATTTAAACTAACAATTAGCAATACCCATAAACTAAATCAACCAATAATCACATAATCACACCCCAAGAATTGGGGTTTTAGCTAAACATAATAAAAAGGTTAAAATCATTACCAAATTGATTATCCACTTCCAATTTCTCAAAAGTGAAAAACTTCAATTCTTCAAAGCTTAGCAAAAACTAGACAAAACTTGTCTCAGTTCTAAAATTATTAGCTATGATTCAAAATTATGAAATTTGATCTTAAACTAAATGTTCAAAAAAGTATTTATAGTCGCCAAAAATGTGCTGCGAAGAGTCCCTCAGTGAAGTAAGTTAGGCTCGCCGATCGACTCGCCGATCCGGTGACTGCTCTTTTCTCTTGCCAACTTGATTCTTTCCTGTAGGGATTGGCACACTGGAACTTTAGGCGGTCAAGTAGCCATTCAGTGACTCGCCAAGTAGTCTTGGCGATCACCAGGCTTGCATTTCTTCATTATTTTAGCTCTCCTTGTTCCTTTTTGCAAATGTGTGTCCTTGCTTTGTTCCTCAATCCATATACCTGGAAATCAAGGATTTTACATCAGTTATTGGCACAAAATAAGAATTTGTGGACACTAAATCTATATAAATAAAGCCATAAATGAATCCAAATCTCGGACTCATCAGATATGCACCTGATGTGTTTCATCTGTGTCTTGTTTTGAAATGTAATTTTTTCTCCTTGTGGGTTTTCGTATAATCATTTTAACACAAAATATGCCTCTGTTTGTCATTTCTTGTTGCTCTTATTCTATTTTGGTATTCATTACATTACCTTTAAATTTAATGTTTGAACCACAACTATGATTTGTTGAGAAGAATGGCTACAACATCAGCTTACCTGATTAAAGATCAGAATATAAATACAAATTTCTAACAACTGGAAAATAAATTGGTGTGATATTGTATACTATTTTGCATTCCTAGCACCATTTCCTCATGTACACATTCACTATTTTTGTATTGATTTTTTTATTTTGTTAAATTAAATGTAGTCATTGACATATCAGCAAAAATCCCTATGAGGGATTATGTTGAAGTGGAAGAGATGCCAGAACTCATCTTTTATGATCAGGCCCGTTGTGTATCTTTTCCCTGTGTTGCATCTTTTACCACAGAAAAGCCATGATATATTAGCTGGACGGATGACAGTGTTCTAGATTTTTAATTGATTGGAACACATATCCATTAAAAACATTGACGGACACTACTTAGAACTAACATATCACCCGCAACCCTTTGAGAATTGCTTAATATATGTCTGTCGTAGTGCTAAATATATATCTGTCGTAGTCATCAGTCAGTCACTTATCCTAAATCTGTTAATGCTTTTCTATTTTGTTTTTCTAAATTTTATGTTTCAGAATGATTGAATGAATTGTTCTTAACAGTCATTTTCTAGACCTTGTCAAGTTGGGATTACTGTATCTTTTGTCTATCTTTTATTTTAAAAATGGTAATATGACAAGTCACATTCCCAACCTCCATGAACAGAGTGATCTCTACTCTTTTTATCATTTATTGATAGATTGGGAAAAAGGGACTACGGTTGATTGAACCTTGCATCTAGAGAATATAAATGTAAAACCCCAAAAAAAATTGATCTAGGACTCAAACAATTCTTTCATTGTGAGTAAGATTTTACTGAGGAATTTAAATTTTCTTAGGTGTAAAGGTCATTAGATGTAGCACCTCGAGTTCCAAAAAGAACTAGAGAGAAATTCATTCAAGTCATCTGTAAGTTCTTTTAAGTTTTAGGTCAACTTTAAATTACCATAACTTTTAGCAATGATTAAGGTGGCCTATGAGATATCAAATCGAAGATCTTTGAGTCCTCTTTCCAACGCCACCGGGTTTGGTAAAATCTAAATTCGGATGAGGGAGATATGTTTGTTTGAGTGCAACCTCTCTAAATAGGGCCTTTCCACCTCAACTAAGGAGGGACAATTTAGTCTTTTCTTTACACAAGTTAGTCTAAACGTGAAATACACCAAATTAATGGTTTAAATTGATTAGAACTAGTTTTTCTCATCCCCCAAAATGTATAGGGTTTTAGAGAGAAGATTCAAGACGAGAAAAAGTCCAAAGTTTGAAGCGTTCATCCAAGTTTTCCCGAAGAACATAGTTCTTTGAGGTATGTCAATTCTCATAGTGTTGGTTTCATTCACCCACACTTCAATCATGTGATTTTTATCCGTAATTTTGTGTTGGGTTTTAAAAGGTGTGATTGGAAAATGAAGAGTTGCGACTTTTATTAAAAGTTGTGACTTTTATGAAGAGTTGCGACTTTTATGAAGAGTTGCTAAAAGAGTTGCGACTTTTATGAAAAGTTGTGACTTTTATGAAAAGTTGTGACTTTTATGAAAAGTTGTGACTTTTATGAAAGGTTGTGACCTTTCCAAAGGTTTGTGACCTTTCCGGTAAGGCACAATAAGAACCTTTTTACACTACCCTTTGTTTTCTATAATGTGAGGGATTTCCTCTCATTTTAGTTGAACGAATTTTTCTGGACTTCTTCTACTACTACTAAATCTAGTATTCTAAGTGTACTTTACTACCGTTGAGTGGTTCACTGACACTGTGGTTTTAGGTACCGATACACCGGTGAGTAAGATCGTTCTATCCTGGGAGGATATCTTCTATTAACCTCGGGTACTTGAGGGGAATAATCTCCTTAAGGGGACACTGTGCATTCAGTGGGCTCGATTTTCTTTCTTTGAGAAAAATATTTTTATATTGTTTCTAATCTGTGTTTTATTCTATTTTCTCTACTAGCTTTAATTTTCTAGTTTGAAAATACTCTTTAACTTTGTTGTTTCTTACCAAGTTCTACAAAGTTTTATTCTAAGTATCTTAGCAATACAATATGAACAAACAATCTTAAGGAAATTATTATACCATTGGTATTTCTTGTATTCTACTGATTGAGGGAAGCCGATCATAGAAGTAAAAGATTAATGCACTACTTCTCTAGAATTTGGTGTCTTGTTTAGCAAGGTCGAAGTGAGAATTTACCAAAAATTTTGGTGGTATTCCGATTAAAGATTACACTAGGTAACCTTCTTATTATTTATCTAAGCAGGAAAATAGTTTCTAAAAGTTAATAGTTTTGATATTTATCATGCATGTCTTTGGAAAAAGATCTGCAAACCATATGATTTTTGAATGAATTTTCCTTGGCAAAAAGTGTTGCCTTTAAAATTCATTATTTTGCAGAATGACATATGCACACTTTGTTTGATAAAATAGTATGTCAAAATGTTATAGTTGGAAGGCTATTTGAAAAGAAAAGCATATCTATGTGATAATCTAAGAATATGTTTAATTCTGTTTGGAGACCTAAAAAAAACTTTTGTAGTTTTGTAGTCCATGTGAAATTTGATTGTGTCTGATTTTTGTAGACTAAAAACTTTTGTAGTTTTCTACTCTGAATAAATTAAACTATGATATTGGTTTGAAGAATATGAAAACTTCACATAATAAGTCAAGATGGTACTTTTGACTTTCTATAAACTTCACTGTTATATAGAAACAAATTGTACAAAAAAATTTGTCTGTGTTGTTAGTATTCTAAATACTAAGTGGGGTATGTTTATTTGTGATTGAGGAAAAGTGTCAGTGACTTAGAGTTTGTGATTTTGTGCCTCTATGGAATGAACTTTGACATTGTGTAAAGATTGTCAAAGAGAATTGAAGCACTATAATTCTTTTGTAGAATAATATTTTCAAAAGAGGTTTCATGTTGCCAATGACACTTTGATAGCATGAGGAAAAACTATTTTCAAATACTTGAAAAACATTTTTGAGATCATATTTAAAATGTGGGGGGTTCTATGCTTATGACAAAGATAACATTAGACTTAGTGTCTAACTTAAATTTGGAGCACAAGATATGAAATTCGATGATACTTTTGTATTATTTTAGACCCACAAAATTCTTGGAGTATATTTGATATTGTGGTCGTTGAGTTTCTCTTTTACTAGTATATGGTATGACTAGTATGAAACTAACAAATTATATGTATACGTGTTCAAAATGATTGAGTTCTTTATGAAAAAGTGTCACTTAAAATGTTGTGACTTTTCATGAAAAGATATGTCTATTAAATATAACTATTTGTATAGATATGAATATTGGTGAATAGTCATTTGTCATGTTTTGTAAAAGAAGCATTTGGACTATATTGCCTTTATTGGACCCGATGAAACTTTTTTCATGGGTAGTTCTATAACAATCAAATTGAAAGTTATGGAAAGGTCCTTCCGAAAAGGACATTTGACAAGGTGATGACTCTAAACAAATGTTTGTATCACACAAAATTGTAAGAAATAGGAACAAAATATTTCTGAGAAAAGGCTACCTCGCGGAGAGCTTTTCAAACTCAATAATTTTATTTGATCCTACTTGCTTGAGTCAAACTATTTGTGACATGAACACTTGGGGCATGTCAATTACAAAACTTTGTAAGGAAAGTTGATCAACTTAGAAGTTTTGTCTAACTTTGAGTGCAATAAATAAGAATGTCAAGTTTGTGTGGAATCTAAGTATGCTGAGCATTCTTATAAATCTGTTGAAAGGAATTCTAATCCCTTAGAGTTGATTTACAGAGACATTTGTGATATGAAGTCAACACTATTTCGTGGTGGGAAAAAGTATCTCATAACTTTCATTGACAATTGCATTAGAAATGGCTATGTCTATTTGTTGAATTGTAAGGATGAAGCAATAGAAATGTCTAGACAATATAATATTGAAGTTGAAAATCAGTTGGGAAAAAGAAAAAAAGTGATAGGGATGGAGAATATAAATCTCCTTTTGCAGATATATGTTTGGAAAATGGATTATCCATCAAATTATTGTCCTATTCACCTAAATCTAATTGAATTGCTGAATGGAAAAACAATAATCGAACTTTGAAGAAAATGATGGTTCCATTACTTATAAGTTCAGGTTTACCACAAAACTTGTGTGGAGAAGTTATCCTTACAGCAAAAGGGAACAACAAAAAGTTGTCTTTTCAGAAAGAAAGCAATAAAAAGTTTTGTTTGTTCAGGACAATCTATTCCATATGAGATATGGAAAGGAAGGAAATCCAACTTGAAATATTTCAAAGTGTGGGGTTGTCTAGCCAACGTCCAAGTTCCTATTCCTAAAAGGATTAAAAGAGGACCTATGACTATGAACTGTAAAATTAGACTTGAGTAGTCTAGTGAAGGGTCTAAAAGACCTTGGAAACAAAAAATGAGAATGTACTTAATAAAGAGATTCAGAGGCGTAGTAAATGTCAAAGGTCATCTACATCCTTTGAATATGATTTTGTAACATTTTTTGTGTCTTCTGTAGACTCATCCTTTTGGAAAGATGGTGTCAATAGTTAGATTGATTCAATCTTGACCAACCATATTGGAAGTTAATTGATTTTCTTCCAGAAAATAAACCTTTGGGTTCAAAGTGAATCTTTAGAAGGAAAATGAAAGTCGATGGAACTATTGACATATACAAAGCAAGACTTTCTGTCGAAGGTTGTACACAAAAATAAAGTTTTGATTTTGTCGACACATAATCGCCAGTAACTAGAATTACATTCATTCGGATGTGAATTGTATTAGCTACGGTATATGACCTCCAAATTCATCAAATGAATATGAAAACAATTTTCATAAATAGATAATTGGAGGAAGAAATTTACATGGAACAGCCCGACGGTTTAGTGGTTCCTGGTAAAGAAAAGAATGTATGCAAACTTGTTAAGTCACTTTATGGACTAAAATAAACACTCAAACAATGACATAAGAAATTTGACCAAACTATGTTGGTAAATGGATGTAAGAATGATGGAAGTGATAAATGTGTTTACATTAAAATCACAAGGTCATTGTTTGTTTGTATATTGGTGATATGTTGATCATCAGTAGAGACACTAATGACATAAATGCTACTAAACATATGCCAGAAAGCAACTTTGATATGAAAGATCATGGAGTTGCTGATGTGATCTTAGGTATACGAATCCATAGAACTCCAAGATGTTTAGCATTGTCACGGTCTCATTACATTGAAAAGGTACTTGACTAGTTCAAATACTTGAATTTTAATATTGTCAAAACTCCAATAATGTGAGCTTTGCACTTCAAAAGAATGAAGGTGAAAGTGGCTCACAATTGGATTATGCTAGAGTATTGGGAAGATAATGTATATCAGAAAGTGTACGCGATCAGATATAGCATGTGCTATTAATAAACTGAGTTGGTTCATGAATAATCCCAATCAAACTCATTGGATGACAATGAAAAGAGTTTTGGGGTATTTAAAACATGCTCAAAACTATGTCTTGCATTATACAAATATCCTACAGTATTGAAAGGATATAGTGATGCAAATTGGATCACCGAGATCAAATGAAGTAAAATCCATGAGTGGATATGTATTTACTCTTGGTGGAAGAGCAGTCTCTTGGAAATCTTCCAAAAAGACATGTATCGCTAGCTCTACAGTGATTTCTAAGCTAGGTGCTCTAGATAAGGCCGGTGAACAAATTGAAAGACTCCAAAATTTCTTGATAGATATTCTTTTTGGCCCAAACCTTTGGCATCAGTATGCATACACTTTGATAGTCAAGATGCAATAGGTAGGGCATAGAGGATGATGTATAATGGAAAGTTTTGTCATATAAGACATAGACATGATACCATTAGAAAACTACTCTCTAGTGGAATTATCACAATTGACTATGTAAAGTCAAATGATAATGTGTCGTATCCACTTACAAAAAGGCCTAACTATAGAGAAAGTTGAAAGATCATCTAAGGGAATGGGTTTACGGCTTAGGACAAGTCATCATGGCGGTAACTTTATCTAGCAGAATGGAGATCCCAAGAGTTAGATTCATGGAGAAAAACAAAGTTGTGACTGACGGTTTGACATTGTCAACCAACTCAATCCATTCCCATGATGAAGGCAATGCTCAGGAACCAGGATACAACATTAAGATTTGTTAATAACTTAATAAAGCTTAAGTTTTTAATGATTTGCTAATTTTGGCAGATTTGACCAAATAGTGTATCTACGTGATAGCACATTTAGAAATCACCTATGTCAGTGTAAAGTGTAAGCCGCTTCAAAAAGGATGATTGTCAAAAGACAATCTCTCTATACAATCATGAAACCAGGAGGTGTTCATGGCTGAAACGAACACAATCGTAAGAACCATAAATGGAAGGGTTAATTGTGTGACGTATGGTTGTCTAGGTATACACCAAAGCACAACGGTTCAAAGATATCGCATCTACCGATTGACCGAGTATATCTGACATATGTTCACTACGAAAAGTCCAAGGGGAAACCTACTTATCCAGATGCAATTAATTCTTGCTTGTAAAGTACACATACTTGTCTGTTTCTTTGTCTTGGAGTCATTCCCCATTCATGCAGGGGATTGTTGGGTTTTAAAAGGTGTGAATGGAAAATGAAGAGTTGTGACTTTTATGAAGAGTTGTGACTTTTATGAAAAGTTGCGACTTTTATGAAAAGTTGCGACTTTTATGAAAAGTTATGACTTTTATGGAAAGGTTGTGACCTTTCCGAAAGATTGTGACTTTTCCAAAGGTTTGTGACCTTTCCGGTAAGGCACAATAAGAACCTTTTCACACTACCCTTTGTTTTCTATAAATTGAGGGATTTCCTCTCATTATAGTTGAACGGATTTTTCTGGACTTCTTCTACTACTACTAAATCTAGTATTCTAAATGTACTTTACTGCCATTGAGTGGTTCGCTAAAATCGTGGTTTAAGGTACCAATACACCGGTGAGTAAGATCGTTCTATCCTTGGAGGATATATTCCATTAACCTCGAGTACTTGAGGGGAATTATTTCCTTAAAGGGATACTGTGCATTCAGTGGGCTCGATTTTATTTCTTTGAGAAAAATATGTTTAAATTGTTTCTGATTCTATTTTCTCTACTAATTTTAATTTTCTAGTTTGAAAATACTCTTTAACCTTTGTTGTTTCTTACCAAGTTCTTCAAAGTTTTGTTCTAAGTATGTTAGTAATACAAGATGAACAACATTTTGTTCTTGAGGTTGAATTTTGTTCTTCTTTACCTTTCACATGTTTCCCTACCCACGTCAAGCTCTGTTCCTCCCCATTTTCGTTTTTTATTTTTCTTGTTCAGTGAGTTTCCATTCTTCCAATGATTTTTTCTTTAAAAAGTTCTATTATTTTCTAAATGTTGTTGTTGAGTTAGTGATAACAAAACTAAATATTTT
The DNA here is from genome assembly GCA_036250505.1 of Solanum acaule. Lineage (NCBI taxonomy): Eukaryota > Viridiplantae > Streptophyta > Magnoliopsida > Solanales > Solanaceae > Solanum > Solanum acaule. Next base: position 39,770 of record JAJOOR010019156.1, read on the forward strand.
TTAAGAAAGTTCTAAATTTTGTAAGTATCATCATTTAATTTATCTTCTTTTCATACAACTTAAAAATTAGAAATAATAGTTTTGAAAGAATCAATAAATTCCTCAAAAATTGAAAGAGCTTGATTGAAATTCGGATAAAAATTCTAAATGATACCTCCCAATCATCTTGAAATCTACTGAGTTTGTCAAATTGTACAAAAATGTAAAAAAAAAAGGTTAGAAAAAGGTTTAAAATTGAAGAGACTTAAACTAATAATATTATACAAAAAGGGCTGATTGTAGTAAAAATAATGATATTTAAAGTGAGGAGTTTTAATGGAGATGACAATGAATTTTTGAAGAATAAAGAAGAATGAAAGAGAAAAAATAACAAAGAAAAAAGTTGAACTAATAAGAAAAACAATAAATTATATGTTACAACAAAATACCTATAAAAATAATGTTACATTCATTATTTTAGGTTGCTCACGTTCTTTAAAGAGAGTGCATAAACTCTCTATGTCAGGTAGACAAAAAATGATGTAATAATATCTATTCAAGATTGTTTAGGGGAGGTAATAGGATGTCCACATTGTTACGGTATCTTTTTGAAAATTCGGGACAACTTCAGGTATCACTTTATTTCTTTTCTCTTTATTTTGACAAATTTATTATGAATTCACCCAAGCATGAGTAGCTAAATCCACAACTAGGGTTGTGGGAACTATGAGTAATCAATAACATAGACCTAATATTTATGTAAGTTTTGAATAGTTTTCATGTATTTATTGTTGATCTAGTTGCTTTAATTAATTTTTAACGGTGCGCAACGTTAGAACCCGCCTTAATCCTACTTTCCCGACATAGGAAGTAACCAATGGGAAAAGAGATTAAACAATGGAGATTTGGCATGATAATTCACCGTCTAATAGCCTGAACCTAGAGTTTGAAGGCTAATATTGGGTCAAGGGTAAGGGTTAGTAAAACACACACCCATAGACCGACGAAGTTGTGTGGTGAAATTTCCTATATGGATGACCAATCACTTAGGAGATACCTAACTTACCTACTTTGCATGTTAAACACTAGATATGGTTAATATTATAAGGTTTACTGCGTTAAGAACTTGTGGGGAACACATACACCCTAGTTTCATCTTCTATTGATTTTACAAAACATTTAATCCTGTTTACTTGGTTATTTGTTACCAAATTCAATCAATTAATATTATGTGTTAGAAATCCCCTCTTTTTATGGAAATAATCTAACTAAAAGTACAATCAACAATTAATTAGCCTAAGTCTAGATGTCATTCCTTGTGTGGTTGACCCTAACCTTTGTTAGGTTCTTTATTTGAACACCTACCACTTATACTTCTTTAGGGAGGTGTAATTTGGGAGTATCACCCATATTTGCACACCTAAAGTAATCACTTTTTCTATCACAACACTCTCCCAAATGGGTCTTACCACAAGGTAAGTTTCGAGTAGATCCTTGTGCCAAATTACCCTACAACGGAGAATCCTAAGCACTGAAGTTTTGAGAATTCAGAAGCCTCTGATCATTTCTCTTCCTTGGTGCATGCACACTAGTCGATGATGGAGCAGATCGAGATGACCTTTTCTTGAAGAAATACTTATTGTCATTTCCACTCCTTTACTGATTGGACTTATGTCCTGCTGACCTTGCCCTCTTGTTCTAATACTCTTCCCTATCCCTCAACTTATGTTCCGCAGCACGTTGGGCATACACCATGCGCCTCTAGATGTCCATATAATTGATTAGTAGTGCAACGTTGCATTCCTATTTTCACATGCTTGGTTAATCCAAAGACAAACTTCCTCGTCTTAGATCTCTTGTCTGGAACTATGAATAGAGCATAACGGGATAGTTGCACAAATCTTAGACCATACTCTTTCACTTTTATTTCCCCTTGCTTCAAGACTCAGGTTCACAACTCTTCTACCTTAACATGGGATAGTGATCTAGGAAGTTCTCCTCGAACTCCTCCAAATCAATCACATCAGCATCCTCCCCATGACTCACCTCATACTGCTCATACAAGATGTGCACAACATTCTTGAGTTGATAAGCAGCAAGGTCAACTCCTTTGGTGTTGGTAACATACACTTCCTTAAGAATATTCCACATATCATCTTTGAAGTTCTGATGATCCTTTTCTACTTTTGATCCCATAAATATAAGAGGATTCATCCTCAAGAAATATCTGATCCTTTCACAACTTAGAACTTTTAAGAACTAGGGTTAGTTACTATAGTGCCCTGGCCACCTTACTAGGCAGCCACCAACTGATTGAGCATCTAAATAGCTTTCTTGAATTCTTTCTGAGGTAGGAGCAAGCTGAGAAGTAGGTGTCTGGGAACTCTTGGAGTGCGAGGAGGCACTCTTGGTGCTCTAATACTAGTCTTCTAAGAAGTTGTGTGTGCTCTGTTTTAGGTTTTCATCCTAGTTAGTGGATGGAAATCACAAGAAGTGGTTCTAGTGGAAACCTCAAAACATGCGTCATTTCCCTAACCGGCGATACACTTTGGATGAATGCTCTGAAATATACGAACACATAAGTTAGAAGGGACTTTCATAGAGTTAGACTCTATAGCACGAGTTAGGTTTTGAAAGAAGGGTAATATTTCCTAATGTCCTGTAGCCTCCCTATTATACATGTGGCGCACTTCACACCATTAAGAAGGAATCCACTAGACATAGCTTTAAAGTCATCCTAGGGCACCAACTCTATGCTTTGATACCATGTTTGTAACGACCCAAAGTATACCCTAGATGTGACATGGAAAATACGATCCCGAGAGACTATAAACAAGCTACTTGACATAAGTATGACGTAAAGAAAGAACATATATCATCAAGCACAACATAAAAGCATGAGTCTCAAAAGTAAAGTCTAGATCAAATAGAAAATATGTAATAGTAAAGAATTGAATAAAAAATGCAAAAAAATAAATTCTATCTAACGTAGCCTTTCTAACAGCACATGGCTGGTTCAGACGTAAATCATACACCACACAAAAGTGTGAAACTGAAAAGATAATAAATGAATGTAAGCATCAAAGGCCTTATTCTCAAACCATGAGACTCGCCAATCCAAACAAAGTTGTAGATCAATCCCTATACTAAGCACGCCTGAGAGAAGCAGTGTCCGATCCTATATTATGAGACAATATAGGCACAAATATGCATTAGTACGTTGAATGTATTAAGTATGGGGAAATTCATAAGAACATAAGCATGACAATATCATGAACTTACGTAATATGCGCGACCAAGTATATAATAAAATCCTAAAGAGAAATCATAAATCATGGACAAGGTTACTACATATAAAAAATGATTGAAAACCTTTAGAAGACTTTTGGAGAAAACATAGTTCATTTGTGGGATATTTACCATTAACCGATAATAAGACCATGTGAACTATAATATGGAAACCGGTGTAACCCTCACACTAAAAAGAGAATTTCTACTTCCAAGGTAGAACTCTGTATCATTCATTTATGCTAAATTGGATCCACTAGATTGGTCATTTAAGACAATCCTATGGGGGTACGTAGTTGGGTATAATGGAATTGCTACCAAAGAAAAAACCCCATCTATCGATGAGGCCTCAATTCCGAAGACATCTCGGTGCTAAGTAAATCACAATGGTAAAATACATGATCATATCGACATACTTTGGAAGGCAACAATTAAAGACCACCAATCAAATCATAAGTTCATATTTAGAGTAGCTCTTTTTAAACCATGAATCCATATTAGGAAACTTACCTTCCTAAGCTTCCAAATCATAATTTCGTTCCAATATGATTAAATATTTCATAAATCATTGATACTTTATCTTAAAATCATTTGTTTAATCATAGATCATTCTTTTCATAAAACATGCATACATCCTTTATCAAATTCATGATCATAATTCATAATTTCACATGCCTTGTACATAATTCAAGAAAATAAATTAGGAAAAGCTACAGGTCCATATGAAATCAATTGAAAATAATCAAATAAGATATAACAAGATTGAATATAAATAATTGACTCATAATAAAGATTACCCATAAATATTTGCCTGAAATCCTAATAGAGTTCGGTGAAATAAATTTAGGAGATTGATATTCTTTTGGGACCAGATGAAAGAAATTTATTGGTGAACTACCATATACCCTAGCAATCGAATCCCAAAAGCAATGGAGGAAGAATCCTTGATGCCCTTGAAACCCTAATTTTTCACCTTGGAGCTCTTGAGAAATTTTGGAGAAGAACGCTAGGGGGAATCAGGTGATTTTATTGAATGAGAGGAATGTGTAATAATTTGAAGGATAGTAACAATTATAGGGGCATTCATACGACTAAAATGACATAGTTTAGGGGTTAATTGGTTTGGAAAAGATCAATACACCCTCAATTAAAAAGTGCAGGAAGACTCTAAGGTTTAGACCTACAGTTCGTAAGACTTCCTACATACTATACTGGTCAACTGTAGTCCCACCTACTGGAACACAAAATCAAGCCCACTTTCCACGAGACCTCCCTACAAGTTATTGATGAGTTGGGAATTTTGACTCATTTAGGGTGTATAATTCATTAAATTAGTGTCCTCAATGGCTACTTTCTTCTCATAACGAATGTTAATATGCAACAATAAAAGGTTAAGAACAATGCAAGGGCATTAAAATGCAAAAAGCAAAAAGATAAGTAGGAGCTCGCAAAAGTCACTCAGCGAGTCGCCGAGTGAGCCTCCAGCTCGCTAAATGTTCCAGTAAAGTAGCCCATGTACCAAGATAACTTGGCGAGCAAAAGGATGATTTGGCGACACGCCGAATAGATCACCGGTCGCAGTCCAGCTTGCCTAATATTCCAGAACAAGTTGGTGTAGGAGTCAAGCCAAAAGACGAGACGACGCACAACTCGGTGGATCACCGACTTGATCGGCGACCTCAACTAATCATGCCAATTGGACTTCATGTTGTGTTTTTGGGAACGTATAAATTCATTTATTCAAAGAAGAAAAGAGTTCTTACATAGTGTATTCCCGAGTCTTTGAGAGTTTTTACATTTTTACATTGTTAAACACTCCTGTAGAAAATTTGGATCTCAGCTTTTGAGGTTCTAGGATTATAGCTTTAATCTTGGCATTTGGTATTGTAGATTCTTAACAATTCAAATGGATAATCTTGTTGGTAACAATTTATTACTTTTCGCTATGTTTGGCTAAAACCTTCTACCACAGGGGTGTGATCATGTAGTCGAATGCATTAATTAGCTAATGGGTGTTATTAATTGCTAAATTTAATGTTGTTTTAAAATGGTTTTAATTGCTTATTCATGTTTTAATTGATGAACTAAAGTTGCAAATTCAATTCTCACTTAGCTCTCTATGCTTGCCTTAAAAAAAGGTATTAGAGTGGAGTGAATGATTAATAGTTGTATTGATTCGTATCTTTACAAATTCCAACTTGAGAAAGTGGGTTAATTAAGAAATTGGGTTATTTTATTGTCACGACCCAGGGGTACACCCTAGACATAACATGGCGTACTTGTCCCCAAAGGGGTCTCATACAAGCCCTTAGCATATCATGAACATAAGATAATATAAAATACGGAAATTTTAAATTGTTTTACAATCGAAGTCTTTTTCATAAAAGCAAGTGGAAGTCTTTCTATACTTTGTCTCAAACTATAATACAACTTTTAGAATAAACTCTTGGGACATAGCCCATAAAATAGTCTCAAAAAAATGAAATAAAGACATAAAGGAAATGATGGGTTTTGTCCTCGAAGCTATGAGGACTCACCAAGATGTTCAACTCCTTAGCTCCTTAGAAACCTAGCTTCAAGATAGCACTCAAGTCTCCAAACCCTACATTTGATTAGAATGTAGGCAAAGTATGCATTAGTACAAAATGTACTAAATATGTTCGCTAGCATAGCCATAAGAGCATAATACACGGCTTAGTCAATATAAGACATAATCCAAAATCATATGAAATACTTCTTGAAACATAAACCATAAGCATAAGAGACAATATCATAATCATAATAAGCAAAGTCTCCAACATAAGCATCATATAAGCATAATTTGACTCTTAGTCATCTATACGATAATAGAACCATTCTCAAGTAACCTCAAAAGCATACATGAGCAAAGCATGAATAGCATCCATAATACCACCCAATCCAAGTATCCCATTTTGGTCATCTTAATCATAGTCTATATACATGGTCAAGTCTTAAGCCTTTCTACCATAAGGGCACCATATTTCTAAGTAACCTCAAAGCACACTTGTGCAATGCATGAAAGGCATCCCATACTACCCTTCACATTAACCATAACCTTGAAGTCATCCTAGTCATATTCACCCTCCTTTGGTCTCACTGTTGGCTTACTTTATGTAGACATGGGAACTATCACCTTTAGTAAATCACATCTTGAAAGGCATCTATAGCAACAATCCATCAAGCATAACTCATGTAAGACAAAAATCATTAGGCAACCTTAAGTCATACTTGTGCAATGTATGAATGGCATTCCATACTACCACTCATACTAAGTACTTGTTTAGATCAGCATACTCATGTTCCTTAAATAGAGACTAGCCTCTTTTGAAAGCATAGGAACACTAGGAGACCTTTTACTAAGTCTATCTTAGTTCCTCGTTCTAATGCTTTTTGGGTTAGAACCTAGTTCCTCTCTTTAGACCTTAAAACACTTTGAGATACTTCACTTAAGCACATCTTAGTTCATTATTAGGTTGAGCCCTATGAGATACTTCTTTAAGCATGTCTAAGTTCATTATTAACATGGATCCTATGAGATGCTTACTTAAGCGTGTCTAAATCCCTTTATTCTTTGAACACTATGAGATACTCCTTTAAGTATGTCTTAGTTCATTTTTAAAATGGACCCTATGAGATACTACCTTAAGTATGTCAAAGTCCATTATACTCTTGAACACTATGAGGTACTTCACTAAGCTTAACTTAGTCCTTCATTATTTCAAACCCTAGGGTATACTACATTAAGTACATCTTGGTGCATCAAGTTTGAACTCTAAGAGATGCTACTAAAAGAATAGTCTTAGTTCACTAAGTTTGAACTCTAGGAGATGCTTTCACAAGCATAATCTTAGTTCCTTAAGTTGATCTCTAGGAGATGCTCCTTCAAGCACAATCTTTGACCATTACTTGTATTGGACTCTAGGAGATTCTACATTATGTTTAATCTTAGTCCATAAGGTTTGAACTCTAGGAGATGATACATTATGCATAATCTTAGACCATGAGGTTTGAACTCTAGGAGATGCTACATTGAGCACGATCTTAGTTCATTACTAATCTTGTTTAATTGGGATATAGCATTAACCGACATGAGAACATATTATCTATCACATGATCTCTCAAGGTGTTACCCATACCATCAAGGGTTGGTCCACTTTCCTAAGGTAGAACCGGGTTGTTAGCTTAATTGGATCCACTAGCTAACTTTCCTACGGGACACGTAGTTATGGGATACAGAGATTGCTACTACAAACTAAAAACTCCTCTAGGTGAGGTCTTCTATCTCATGAGACACAATTTGGGAATCTGGACTCTAGGTGAGAGATCTCATGTTGGAAGCCCAAACTCTACTAGATGGGAACCTCCATAGAAGCCCAAACTGAACTAGGTGGGAACTTCCATCTCATTTCAATATCCACTCGGTGCTACGCCTTAATCCCACAAGATAATCATTAAGTCTCTACTTTGACTCAAGTTTATGGAAAGATGTCCTTGACAATCAATCCATGCTAGTACCTCCTTCGACCACATGTGAGCAACTATCACCGTCCATGACCTAGGTATAAAGGCTCTATAGCCTTAGATTCAATTAGGTAAGAGAAGCCCTTCAACACTAGAACCATTACTATGTGAGAATTCTTTCATGTTAAGTTCATTTTCATGCTTAATACCATGCCTAGAATTCTACATTAAACAAGGATATCATCATAACTGAAGTGATTCTATCACTTCCTACCATCTATTATTCATAAGTTGAATTAGGTAGGTAAAGATCTTTCATCACAATTTTATTCATTGGCCTTATACTCACATGTAGATTTTACTCTCAAAGACTTAACATCTATAGTTAATCATATTAGCTTCACTATTAAGCCCTAGTGATCAACATTCACAACTATGAGTGTTCATTCTCAATGACTCTACACCATGGAAATATATTAAGAACCTAGATTTCAAGGAATTCAATCACATTCTTCATTACTAAGTTATTCTAGCCACAATTCATCCTAAAGGTTCAATTTATACTTTGCAAGTCAAGATCCATCATGTATTAGAGAGTCTAGTTCAATTCATATCTAGGTATTCCTAATCTTGAACAATTACTACACATGACATTGATTTAAGAAGATCACCTATAGACCTTTAATTTCATCTTTTATGGCATAAACCCACAGAGTATCAAATACATCAAATAGACTAGGGTTTACCATGGAAATCACATGAATTCATCATAACACCATAATTGAATTCCAATAAAATCATAATTAGGTATTATCCACTAGATTGGAATCATACCTAGACCCTACCCACAATGTAGAAGGAAACCCTAGCTAGAATTGGGTTTTTGACTTCACAATTAGGGGAAAACCTAAGGGGCTCTATGGGTGGAAGAACCCATAGATGATTAAGATAACATACCTTAATTCAAATCCCTAATCAAGCTTGATACAATGGAGGAGAATCTGCCCCAACTTTATTCTTCTTCTTCTTCTTCTTTTTCTTCTTCTTCACTTCTAGAGAGATAATTATTTGAAGAGAATTTGGGGTTCTTTGGTGAATGAGTTAATGACTTAGTTTAGGGATCTTGTTAAGCTTATATAGGTGGTTAAATAACTAACTAATCTACCTCCCTTAAACCCTAATTAATTAGTAACTTAACCTCTAAGCCCCTCAGTTAAAACTAAACTTGAAAAACTACCTTGACCTACGAAAGCCCACCCACAGACCGTGGGTGGGTCTACAGGGCGTACTATCAAGTCGTGAGTGGGGTACTGGAGCTAACAATTGAAGGCAAACTCAATCCTTGACCCAGGACCCCAACCCACGGGGTGTGGGTCCAACTACAGCCAGGAGGTGCCAAGCGTGGGTGGTTGCAAATTTCACATATTTTGGGCTGTCTTAAGCGTCCTCCTCAAGGACCCCTTGTGTGGTCCTTTGGGGGTCGTACCTTGACGCCCTAACCCTTAAACCTCCATACTATGTTTGGCAATCATTTTTATGACTTTTAATCCTCATACCACACTCCAGAACTCTTACAAAATGCTCTAGAGTTATCTAGTTCAACTTACTAGTTTCCGAGGTATTACAATATCTCCCCCTTGGGATCATTCGCCCTCGAATGATGATTCTAAAAACTTCTTAAAGTCACAACTCTGCTAACAGTCCATCATGCCTGCACTACATCTAAATGCACACAACGAAGGAAGAAAACTTCAATCCCAAGCTAAACACATTCAATGCAACACTAGGGAGTAGGAACTACTTCTACCAACCCAAAATGCATGAAATTCCATATCTACTCATTTTCAAGAAGAAACTAACATCTCCTAGCTAAAACATGATCAACACACACTCATGGAGCCTAAATGCAATTTACTCTCAAAAGCATTTATTCAAGGAGGAATCTTTCAACTCCCCAAAACTAAGGCATGCTTATAATTCATCACATAAAGTCTATATGCAAATCTACTCAAATGCACTACAAAATGAGGAAAACAATGCATGTAAATCATCTCTATCAAGACCTAGGAATTTTCATGAACATGCACATTAGGAAATCATGGCAACATATAATCACATAATAACCTTGCTAAATAGGCACACTATCTCCCCCTTGGGAGTAAGCCTACACAACCTCTTCTAAACATCATTCTTACTAAAGACACTTCAAAGTCTAACATATCAAGTCATAAAAGACCAAACAATACCGGAATCAAATAAAGCATGAGAACATACCGGTAGCCACATAAGAAGGTCACTCTTGATCACCACTAGTTTGGAGAACTTAGAACCTATGCTTACTTGGGAGCATTGGAATATGGGCCCCTAAAAGAAGCTTGCTTGGCCTCCCTCCCTTTAGCCTAAGGATTAGACAATCTCTCTTCTTGTGACCCTCATCACCACAACCATAACACCCATGTTTTTTGTCTAGACACTCACCATAATGCTTTCTTCCACAGTTGGAGCAAGTAGGCTTAAGGAACACAAATTCACTATTACTTCCTCTTTGGGGCTTAGGTTTGGAAACTCTCTCTTGGTTGGAAAATTTTTGTTGGGTCCTAGGTTGACCATATCCATCGGATCTAGCATTGGAGAAATCCCCATCATTGGTTCTAGGTCTCTTCACTTCCCTATTCCTCTTCCTAAGTCTTGACTCCTCAACTTGTTGAGCATACACCATTAGACGTGAGATATCCATATTATCATGGAGCATTACCGCATGACATTATTCTTCAATCAAGTCGGATACACTCGTTACAAATCGACTCATCTCATCCCTCGGATTAGACACCAAAGACGGAGCATACTTGGACAACTTAGTCAATTTTAGAGAATATTCTTGCACACTCATACCTCCTTGACGAAGGTTGATAAATTCTTCTACCTTAACTTCCCTCATCTCTCGGGGAAAGAACCTATCAAGAAATGCTCTCTTGAACACCTCCCAATCTATAGGACCCGCCTCTACCGGCCTATTCCCCATCCATTGTGTATACCATACTTGGGCCACATCCTTCACCTGGTAAGCGGCTAGCTCCGCTTTCTCTATAGAAGTCACCTCCATGGCATCAATTATCTTGTAAACCTCTTCCACAAAGTCTTGCGGATCTTCACCCACTTTGGAGCTAAAGAACATAGGAGGGTTCATTCTAGTGAATTCTATCAACCTTGAAGCCACGGTGCTTACATTAGGGTTCTCATGAGATTTAGTATCCCTATTGACTTGGGCCGTAATGGCTTGGGTCAATATTTGGAGAGTTGACCTTATTTCCACATTTGTCATATCCCCCTCATCATTAGGAGCTTGAGGACCTTGGGGAGGAACCTCTTGCTCCTCATTGCCTTCCTCGCCTCTCCTAGCATTTTCCCTTGTATTAGCCATACCCTAAAAACAACAGGCACGAATTAGAAGAAGGGCCTACTAAAGCCAAACTATGTGGCACAACTTAGAGAATTTCATAAGTGAGATTTCATAAACATCCAATAGCCTCCTATGCATAAATGTGGCGCGCTTCACATTTATGAATAAGACTCTACAAGACGTGGTTTGAGACAATACTAGAACCATTCTAAATCTTATGCTCTGATTACCAAGTTGGTCAAGACCCAGGGTACACCCTAGACGTAACATGCTGTACTTGACCTCGAAGGGGTCTCATACATGCCCTTAGCATATCATGAACATAAGATAATAGAAAATACGGAAAATTTAAACCTTTTACAATCGAAGTCATTTTCATAAAAGCAAGCGAAAGTCTTTCTATACTTTGACTCAAGTTTATGGAAAGATGTCCTTGAAAACCAATCCATGCTAATACCTCCTTAGACCACATGTGAGCAACTATCACCGTCCATGGCCTTGGTATAAAGGCTATATAGACTTAGGTTCAACTAGGTAAGAGAAGCCCTTCAACCCTAGAACCATTACTATGTGAGAATTCTTTCATGTTAAGTTCATCTTCAAGCTTAATATCATGTATAGAATTCTACATTAGACAAGGATATCATCATAACTTAAGTGATTCTATCACTTCCTACCATCTATGAATCATACGGTGAATTAGGTAGGTAAAGATCGTTTATCACAATTCTATTCATTGGCCTAGTACTCACATATAGATTTTACTCTCAAAGTCTTAGCATCTATAGTTAATTGTATTAGCTTCACTATTAAGCCGTATTGATCAACATTCACAACTATGAGTCTTCATTCTCAATGACTCTACACCATGGAAACATATTATGAACCTAGATTTCAAGGTATTCAATCATGTTATTCATTACTAGGTGATTCTAGCCACAATTCATCCTAAAGGTTCAATTTATACATTACAAGTCCAGATTAATCATGTATTAGAGAGTCTAGTCCAATTCATGTCTAGGTATTCCTCATCTTGAAAAATTACTACACATGACATTGATTTAAGATCACCTACGAACCTTCAATTTCACCTTTCATGACATAAACCCACAAAGTATCAAATACATCAAATAGACTAGGGTTTACCATGGAAATCACATGAATTCATCAGAAAATCATAATTCAACGCCAATACAATCATAATTAAGTATTATACACTAGATTGGTATCATACCTAAACCCTACCCACAATGTAGAAGGAAACCATAGCTAGAATTGGGTTTTGGACTTCTCAATTGGGGGAAAAACCTAGGGGGCTCTATGGGTGGAAGAACCCATAGATGAGTAAGCTAAAATACCTTAATTCAAAGCCCTAATCATGCTTGAAACAATGGAGGAGAATCTGCCCCAACTTCCTTTCTTCTTCTTCTTCTTCACTTCTGGAGAGAGAATTATTTGACGAGAATTTGGGGTTCTTTGATTAATAAGTTAATGACTTAGTTTAGGGGTCTTATTAAGCTTATGTATTTTTTTAAATAACTAACTAACCGACCTCCCGTAACCCCTAATTAATTAATAACTTAACCCCTAAGCCCCTCACTTAAAACTAAACTTGAAAAACTGCCTTGACCTACAAAACCCCCACCCACGGACCGTGGGTAGGTTTACAGGGTGTACTGGCAAGTCGTGAGTCAGGTACTGGAGCAAAGAATTGCAGTCCAACTCAGTCCTTGACCCACGACCCCAACCCATGGGGCGTGGGTCCACCTACGGCTAGTAGGTGCCAAGCCTGGGTGGCTGCCAATTTGACATCTTTTGGGCTGTCTTAAGGGTCCTCCTCAAGGACCCCTTGGGTGGTCCTTGTGGGGTCGTACCTTTACGCCCTAACCCTTAAACCCTTATACTAAGTTTGCGAATCATTTTTACAACTTTTAATCCGCATACCACACTCCAAAACTCTTACGAAAAGTTCTAGAACTCTCTAGTTCAACTTACTAGTTTCCGGGGTACTACATTTGTAGTGCTAAGCTTGTTGAGGCTCGAGAAGACTCGCTAGAAACATGATATTTTATCAATAGATGGCTATTGTATCCAAAACTTATCCTATCCATTGAGATTCAACAACTTGAAGTAATTAGTAAATACAAATTAAGCAAAAATAGCATTCTATTGATAACATTTCTAAGGTCCAATCTCTAATTGTTTAATTTCTTTTGTAGTTTTTCCTTATCATATATTTGTTAGCAAATTTCACCTATTTGATATTAAACATTGAAACTTTGTGATTTATTTTATGATGCACAATCTTTATTTCTAGAAACGATTAGAACGCGTTTTTACTTCATAGTTGAATTCTTTACCATATCACTCCTTGTGGGATCAACCCCAACTCTTAGTAGGATTTTTACTTGTTAATGACTGCCTATACTTAGAATCAGAAGAAGTGTAGTTGAGCTTTATCAAAAATAGCGCCGCCGCCGGGGAGTTGGATTTAGAATTTTTGTAATGATGTGTTTTCATGAACTAATATTATTGTAGTTGAATTATCTTATTTTTTTCTTGTTGATGGCTGCAAAACAAGTGAAGAAATGAGTGTGAATGGGAGCAATGCAAGTTGGGAACAATGATGACATTGGAAACTTGCATGATATATATGAGGATTACTAGGAAGTGTTGGTGCTATTTGATTGCCTCCGACTATGGGAAATACGGTGTTTCATGTGACCAGCACGATGTTACAGCTGTTGCAAATGAAATGTCTCTTTAAGGGACTTGCTCATGAGGACCCTCATGACCACATTCGTAATTTTGTGGACGTGTGTGGACCATTTTCCTTCAAAAATTGACTCAAGAGTTCGTCTGACTCCATTTGATTCGCTTTTCTGTAATGGGGGAAGCAAGAAAGTGGTTGACCAAACTAATGTTTGTGTAATCAAGATGCAACTTCCAATGCAAGTGTCTACGATCGTACAATAGAATTAATAGAGTCGAGTCCCAAGGGAGTGGGCATGAGAATTAATAGAAAAATAAAACTTAGTTCTAATTAGTCATAGCTAAAAACATTTTCAAATATAAATATGTTAAATCAAATGGGTGACACAATCGTCAATTATCAATGGGGATTTGTCACAAGTAAACAAGACCAGCAAAAATGCAAAGAGTATTAATCAAGGATACGGAGTTCTTGGGATGTGATAGGAATACGGGTTAGACTAGACTATTTGGTACATGCTTTTGATAGTAAATATGTTGTATATTTGTGACTAGGCTAGACTATAGTGGGGGTAAATTCTCTCTCGAGAAACTTACCCACAATCAAATAGATTCCTCTCGGACACCCACTAGCCGCATGAACAACAGCCTCCACCTTAGCCCACTCACTCTCTCGAGCTGAGTGTGAGGGAGAAGGACTAGGGATCACTCTCTCGAGCTGAACGTCATGTCGACCCACTCCCACCGGCCATCAATTTAGTAGTCTTAGTTTTACAACCTTTGTCTCGAGCAAGCCGAAAACACAAAGGTGAGATCATATTTGCAACTACAATTTCATTAAGTTCCACCACAACTACTAAACGAAATCACATCTAAACAACAAATAAATCATCAACAAGCAAGACCCAACAGATAATCTAACCCATATTCACAAAATCACACCCCAAGAATTGGGGTTTCAGCTACACATGTAAAAGAGGTAAAAATGTATACCAATCTCAGTTTCCATCAATGGGTATGCAAGATTAAGTCTTAAAACAAGTCAAAAGTGAAGAATACTCAAGACCCAAGTCCAAAATCTTAGAGTTGAAACCCTTTG
>JAJOOR010019157.1:0-12388 GCA_036250505.1 Solanum acaule
TACCCAGATACTGCCAACTTGTTCCTTCTTCATTTTCTAACCCGAAATCACCTAAATTCGATTCTTTTTCTCCAATTCTCGTTAGATTCAGATACCCAGCATATGTACACCAAAATCTAATCAAACACAACTCTAAAATCGACCTTAGATTCTCAAGAACTCCTCAATCCCATCCCAAATTCAAGAACGAAAATAAATTCAAGTACACACATCAAGAACATTCAAACTTTCAACTTTTAGGACGAATTCATGCTGAATTAAACATATTTGGCACGTGGGTGAACGAACCCAACGCTGTGTGAACTCACATACCTCATAGGGATCACCCCTTGACGAAATCCACAAGCGATTCTTGAAGAACTTGTCGATTCTTCCTCCTTCTCCTCCTTTGTCTTCTTCTTTTCTCTTTTCTATAACCCTAACTCAATATCGTAAAAGCGTAAACTAAATCCTATCAGTTTAGACCCCAATTAATTACCAAAAACAAGATTAAGTCATGGGTTATGGAAAATACCATAATACCCTTCTAAAATCCGGATTACACTTTCCTTATTTGAACAACCCAACTTCAAATGAGCTTATCTCACTCATATGAACTCAGAATCGCGCAAACTCAGCGGCGTTTGAAAGATTATTCCAAGATATTTCGTATGATATCTGGAAACACACCTAAATCATTCTGATCTAGGAGATATGGTCGTTTGCTGTTGACCAGAAACCCAACTTAACATACTTAACATATTTTCAAGATTTTTATATTCTTTCCAAAAATGACTATTTCCAATTTTTGACTTCTTTCTAGTTCTTTCTAGTTACGGGGTGTTACAGGTTCATCCGCAACTTCTGCGTATGAATCCTCTTTCTCTTGGTTACGAGACTAGAGAGAATTAT
Source organism: Solanum acaule (assembly GCA_036250505.1). NCBI lineage: Eukaryota > Viridiplantae > Streptophyta > Magnoliopsida > Solanales > Solanaceae > Solanum > Solanum acaule. The sequence continues at coordinate 892 of JAJOOR010019157.1, forward strand.
CTCTTGTGTGACGGTCTAATATATGTGTCAAAGAATGGATTCTCTTGCTGTCGATACATGGAATTATTTAATATTGTTCCTACAATAATTCAAGTTAAGATGAATGACATTATTGTTCTTTATTTGTAAGATTTGGAGAAATATATATAGTTCTTCTTCATGTTTTTGCTAATTTTGTCAAGTGCAATTCATATATTTATTAACTATTTAAGTAGTAATTCATTGACATATCATACCATGAGAGAATGCATTAATTATCTTAATTAGCTTCATATATTTCTTGTTTGGTGTCAAATACATAATTCTCCTTTAATGTTTTTATTTTATGATTAAAATGTAAACGATAAAACTAGCATTGCTAAGTTCACCATTTTCATATTTTATAACCTAACTTTTTAAATATATCAAAATTTTTACAATAATGATAAGGAACAAAACATGCAAAGTACGTTTTGAGAAACTAATATATCTATATATATAAATTCATGAAACATATACTAATAATGTAAAGATATCTGAATAATCATTAAAAGAGATGAAATATGAAACAAACAGTTAACGTTAAATTTAAAGGGCTATACATACATATAGTCAAAAGTTTATAAGGACTAAATGAAAATATATAGTTCTTAGAGGTAAATTTAAAAACATTTAAGAAGTGCAAGGTCTTTTTTGCTCTATAAAAGCTTCACTCTTCTTCCTTTAGCTCTCAAAACCCTAAATTTCACTTAGCCGTCACACTCTTTTTCTTTGGTATGAGAATAACTTTCATGAGTCTGTAGTTGTTACTCAAATGATATACTTGAAGTGATGAATGTTCTTAAGGATATACCTCAAGATCGCTCATAAGTTGCATCTAGTAAGATCAGACACATTCATAACTTCTAGAATATTCTTTGGGTAACACCTTACATGTTAATTCTATAAGAATGTAACTTCACCTTCATTAGGTTTTGCATGTTAAAACTTCAGCAAAAAATGATTGTTAAGTCTTTGTTTAGTTTTCAACCTAAGTGAATAATTTTACATCTGTGTTATTAATATATATTTGTGTTCTAGAATTTTTATTTTTTCTATAATATAGTAAAGTGATTTCTTTTATATTCCCAAGTTAACTGGAAGAGGCAGATTCATATTGAAAGAGACTTATCATATATTGTTTATTGTAATTTAAGTTAATTCATAGATCTGCTTGTTAAGTGGTGATTAGTCTTTCCATTACAGATGTATTAAATGCTAAGTTGGTAAACATTGATTTTGTTACATTGCGAGAATTTGATCTATTGGTTTTCTAGGTTTATGTTTAAAGCTATATATATGGTGCATTTTTAGTCAAGAACAAACTGAAGGCGGTAAGACCCAAGATAACTAGTGTTTTGCATGATTTGTTCCATTTTTTGACAAGTTATCGATGAGATTGATGAATCTAGTGCGTGTATATATATAGTGAAACTGTTAGACTTTAGTAGTACAATAATTTCCTTATTATAAATGGAGTCTTAATTATATGTCTGTGCAATTTATATTTGTAGTTCTATTTGTTCAAGGAGGCAATCCTTAGTTTTTATTTTTCCAGAATGTACAATGTATCATAAATTGAAAATTTTCCTTTCCTGATTTATTCTACTTTAGTTATTTATCATTCAACTTCAATTATTTATATTTACTTTGAATGAGAAATATTCTCTTTGTGTAAGATTGTCCCTTTATAAGAAATTTAAGTGTTTGATTTTGAAAAGAATAGGGAAACTACTACTACATTCCTGTAGGACTACATTGTAAAATTCACATTTGGTAGGAAAAGCTTCTCTCAAAGTGAGACATTGTTGTACGAATCTTGATTAATCAGCCCCAATCATTTTATCAATTTAACATCACATATATTTAAAGAGGAAATGGTTTCAAATTTTGAAAATTTGTCCTACACTGCTAAATCCCAAAACTTAAAATATGTTCTATGATAACGCTCAAATGTCCTCCTTAAAATAAATTATAGGGACATCAGTCGTAGTCAATAAAAATCAATGAAGAGTCATGGTCGAATCCCACAAAAAATGATATATCGTGTAGAATTCCTATCAAGAAATTTTTATTTTAAGATCACTCATTCGTAATATTAACATGTGGGTGGATAGTCCACCAATTCAATAAAAAGCTTTGGTTATCAATTATCACAATTAAACTAAAATTTTGAAGAACTCAAGAGTAAAGAAGCAATCTGGGCGTGCGGGGATTTAAAATTGATGTCACATAGGGGTAATTGTTCTACTTTATAGTGATGAACATTCATGTATTGGCTAGGTCATATTTAATGACGCTAATTATCTTTCTGTATCATAGCATCTATGCATATAATCTCTTTTTGGTCTCATCCAAACGCCAAATTAAACATCCAAATACCTTACTCTATTCTTTCTTTAGAAATAGAGCAAATAGATCAGACCCATTATCTTTATTTTCAAGCAAAATACAGACACTTGCTATTATCGAATTAATTACCCACTTCAATAAATCTCTTTCGAGCATCGACCAGAGATCGGAAGTAAGAATTTAGTTTGCAACCTTTACTCATAAATTAATCCCATGCTAATTAGCTCAAATTCATGTATGAACAACAACAAAACAAAGCATAATACAATACCTACTATATAAAATAGACATTCAACCCCATAATTACACCCCTAGATCTTGGTATTTTTGACACCCTATATAAAAAACAAAGAAAGTATACCTTACATGAAAGGAGCCACGGGTAACATGAAATTAATCAATTACAAGTAAACCTACTTTGGATTCAACTTTAATTTATAAAATTCAAGAGAAAAGTTGTAATGCCCCAATAGCTAGAAAGTGTTCTTCACAAGGGCTAAGTGTTCTCTCTCTAAACTTAATTTTGAACTAATGTTTTAGGAACTATTTTTCTCGTTTAAATTTCTTTCACCTTTGGGTAATTTATAATTTCAAAAACATGGTACAAAAACCTAATGTGTGTTTCATTTAACGACATTAGCCGAGCTCATTTGATGAATCACCTCTTGTTATTTGCTTGCCTTTTCATGCTCTAGGCTTCAGGTGTTTGAACCTCAGTTGACGAATTCATTTGAGTCAGGCTTTCACATTTGGCGAATCACCAAGTACCACCTTGGTTCACCTTTTGAGCATTCAATCTTTTATTTTAACACTATCATTTTAGGTGATGTTCAGTAAGGTCACCTTTCTCATTTGGCACATTGCATTCTCCAATGGAGTTCGCCGACCTGATTCGATTAACACCAATGTTATGCACTGTCAGTTTGGGTGAGGTTGTGTTCACTTGGCGATCCACCCTTATTTTTAGGCGATCAACAATGTTTACGTAACAACCTGTTCCCGTTGTTATAGAAAAGCAAACGGGGAAAAATTTTAGGCCGGAAAACTTTTTCGTTGTAACTTGGAATTTCCTAGCCTAGTCCAGATTTGGATGAAATCGGAGTCAGTGAGGTCTAGGGACATCTGATAACAAATGTGAGATCTAATAATGAATTTGATCACATGAGTTGATAACTAAGACTTTAAGGAAACCGAACGACTTTATAGAATCAAATTCGGGCTAGTAGAACTCTTGAAACTGATCTTAGCATGAACGGGTAGTTTCTGAATGTCATGGGTTAAAGGTGTGTTGTGAAATGGGGGTTTGAAACTCTAATTCTAAGGTTCTGTCTCCGTGTAAGCCGCCAGGGCGGGATTATTCCCGCCAGGGTGGGGCCGCTGTGGTGGGATGGGGGGTTGCCATAGCAGGCCAGTCACGACTTATGTGAGAAATAAAACCCAAAAACGATATTATTTTGCAACATTCGATCATGAGAGATAAGGAACGACCCAGGGATATTTCTTGAAGGTTTTCCACCTCTTCTAGCACCAAAGGTAAGGATTTTACTCCCCTAATCCATTTTTCAATCTGTAGAACCTAGTTTCTTGGGTAATAATTGTTGGGGAGGGTTTTGATCTGGGAATTATGGTGGAAAAAGCCCTAATTTGGGTATTGGGATTATGAGTCTGCACAACGTCTTCGGCGTATATCTGTTTAGGCCTTGGCATCGTCTATGCTTCCATCCTCAACCTTGTAACTTCTTCTCAACCTGCACTCACATTGCACATTATTCAAAAGCAATAAAAACAAAACTAAATACTTGGGTTGCCTCCCAAGAAGAGCCTTATTTAACGTCGTGTCATGACACAATTCTCAATTTCTCAACGTTCAATCTTGGATTCCGAATGGTGTCACTAGGCAATGTTCCTGTTTTCCTTCGATTGAGATGAGTGGCAATCTAACCCAATTGTATCTTGAGCTATTGGATAGATATCAAGTGAGAAGTCACTATTTAGGATAAAGTGGAGATGTCATTTTTCAATTCCTTCAACACTTTATTAGACCGTTCAACCTTGTTGAAGATCCTTGTAAGCATGTCTTGAGTTCGGTTTCCTTCTGGCCCATCTAGTTCTTTTGGTCGTGGATGATCATGGGGAGGTACATACCTATATTTTTCTATACCCTTATCCCTCCAATTATGGACAAACACATGGTAAAATTTCACCAAATAATATTTGCCAAAAATATTTGGGAATCTATAGCCAAATGCTAGCTAAATATTTTCAACTTTTCTCAAAACATTAATCATTCATCATCTCCTCAGTCTTCTCTAAATTAATAATGTCAGTTAGGAAGTTTGTTTGGCAACTTCCTATCAAGAAGTTTTGTAACGTAACAACTACAATGACCAATGTTAGTACCTCAAAACCATTCGTGTAGTAACATGTTTCTCTTATTAGATAAGATTTCCAATGTTTTCCACCCCTCCAATCTTTCTAACCACTATGTCTATACTTGTTACAACTTTGGTTCACACCTTGTCATTGATAATTGGTGTGCTAACATCCCATTTCATTTCTCAAGTATTGAACTTCCTCTTTGTATAATGCCCCAAACTTTGCATCATTTGAGGACTGCCCACTGTTGGTTCCAACAACATTTACCAACTTGAGTCCACCTCTTATGACATGTTTAGACAACAAATTAAGTTGAGTCATACTTTAGGCCATGTTTTCATCTCTTTCATTGTCCTTCTTGATTTTCCCTTTTCTCAAACTCAATTATAGATTTTTAACTTGGTACTCTCTTGTACGACATGCTCGATTAACTTTGGTCATGTCATCTAGCAACAAAGCAGCCATATCATACAGTTTTCTTATTATCCCACCTTGGAATTCTTGATCATCCATACCTTTATTGACTGAATCAAGGTTGTAATATAAGTATAACAATAGAAAATTGTCCGGAACACCATGCATTGGATGTTGCAAAAACAACTTCTTAAACCTCAGCCACGTCTCATGTAGAGGTTCACCTCGAATTGACTTGAAATTTTGGGTCTTTGTTCAAAGTTTAACAATCTTCGAGGGTGGAAAGAATATTTCCAAGAAGGCATTTTTTATCTCCTCCCACGAAGTGATATAATCATTTGGCAATTCTCCCAACCATCTTGTAGCTTCTCCCATTAAAGAGAACAGGAATAACTTCAACATTATGGAATCTTAAGAGATATTCTTGAACACAAATGGTCCACATACCACTATGAAATTCCTAAGGTGTTCATGGGGATCCTCATGAGCTAGGCCCCCAATCATTCCTTTCAATTGGAGCAATTATAACATTGTTCTGGTAATGTGAAACACAACCCTCCCGGTTGTGGGAGGTATTAGAATGGCTCTCGTGGTTTGAACAATGTTCATATGCATATTGTTCAAATCACTCATGTTTTTGTCTTGACCATAGTGACTATAGTTGTCACTACCATGGTCACTCATTGTATAAGACCTGCAAATCAGCCAACAACAACACAAAACAACAATCTACTACAAGCAAACAAAATTAAAATCTAATTTATCAATTAGAATTGTCAACAACCATTCTCCAGCAGCGGCACCATTTTTTATAACTCAAATGTACTCCTTAAAACCATTTAAAAGGAACAACAATCATAGTCAATAAAAATCTCAACGAAAAGTAGGGGTCGAATCCCAAAGAGAATGGTATATCATAGAGAATTCCTATCATGAAATTTGGATTTTAAGAACGCTCATTTGTAATAGTAAGAACAAGTGGGTGGATAATTCCACCAATTCAATAAAAAGCTTGGGTTATCAATTATCACAATTAAACTAAAATTTTGAAGAATTCAACAGTAAACAAGAAATCTAGGGGTTCGGCGATTGGAAATTGATGTCACATAGGGGTAATTGTGCTACTCTATAGTGATGAACATTAATGAATAGGCTAGGTAATCTTCAATAACACTAATAATCTTTCAATCTTAAAGCATATATGCATATAATCTCCTTTTGGTCTCATCTAAATTTCAAACTAAACAAACCAATGAATTACACTATTCTAGCTTTAGAAATAGGGAAAATAGATCGAATCCATAACCTTTATTTTCAATCTAGTTATTGACATCAAACCTAAATTTCTAGAATAAGCCTAATTACCCACTTCAATCAATCTCTTTCGAGCATCAACCAGATATTGGAAGTAGGAATTAAGTTTGCAACCCTAACCCATAAATTAAACCCATGCTAATAAGCCCAAATTCATGTATAAAATGCAGCAAAATAGAGCATAACACAATACCCACTATTTTAAATCAATACCCAACAGCATAATTGCACCCCTATATCTTGGAATTTTAGCCACACATCACGAAAAGAAAAGAAAATATACCTTCTATTAACGCAGTCATGGGTAACATGAAATTAAGAAATTACAAGGAAACCCACTTTGGATTCAACTGCAATTTATCAAATTCAAGAGCAAAGTTCTAAAACTCCGAAAAGCTAGAAAGTGTTCTTCACAAGAGTCATGTGTTCTCTCTCTATACTTAATTTTAACTAATGTTTTAAGACCTATTCTTCTCCTCTTGATTTATTTCTCCTTTGGACTATTTATAATTTCCCAAAATTTGGCACAATAACCCAATGCACGTCTCATTTGGCGGCACTAGTCGGTATCGCTGAACTCATTCGGTGAATCGCCTCTTTCTATTCAGCTCGCCTTTCATGATCTAGACTTGAGGTGTTTGAACCTTAGTTGACGAACTCGTTTGAGTTAGACTTTAAAATTTGGTTAATCGATGAGTACCAACTTGGTTCTCCTTTCGACTATTCTATATTTTCTATTTACATTGTCATTTTAGGCGATATTCAGCAAGGTGCCTTTCTCATTTGGCACATCGCCTTCTCCAATTGAGTTTGCCAACCCTATTTGATAGACATGAATGCTATGCACTATAATTTTAGGTGAGGTTGTGCTCACTTTGCGATCTGTCTTTCTTGTTAGGCGATGAACAATGTATAGTTTGCACTCTTTTTGCATTTTGGCCATTCATTCTAAGATCAACCCTTTCATTATTCATATGTCTTCATAGATGCAAATCATCAACATTTCATCATAATAGGAAAAAATTAGGCATTAAGGACACTAATTATTGAGCTAAATAGACCTCAATTGAGTGTCAAGCTACCACTAATCATTCAACTAGAAAAACTTACATACTAGTTTGCATTATCATCAATTCATGTTTTACTTCTCTCTTTCTTTTACATAATACAATAGTAGTCGAGTGGTGGGTGGATTCAATCCTTTGGAGAGCTTCATTCTTGTATCGCTCATTATCTCACTGCACTACTATTGCTGCCTTTATTTGATTATTGACTTTCTCTACCTCAACTTATGCAATCCTATGGGTTGTTATATGTTTTTGCTCATTATCAGTCACGACCCAAAAATGGATGTGAGGACACTTGTCTATTCCCACCAAGACAAGTCAGCCTCAACCCAATGAAAATGAAAGAAACGTAGAAATAAAAAGCAAGAACTAAACAAAGGTGGAAAACTTATTCATTCTAAACAGTACCCAAAATCTGATTGTCACGTGTACAAGCCACTAAATACATAAAGTACAGAATTAAGAATAAAGTGCAAGTTTCAGTCTTTGTTTCTCAAATGGAACAAAACTTAAAGAAAATGAAAAAAAGGACCGTCGGGATGAAAAACAACTACCTCTCAAGTCCTTAAATGAGCCACAGAAAAAAGAAGAAGAATGATCACACTATACCGTGATCAGTACCTCCACAAGTGTAGAAGAAAAGAGTGAGTACCAATAACACGTTACCCATCAAGCAACCTAATAAAAAGGCATCTAGTTAGAAGTCGAATACCCCTTACACTCCAATCGAGCCTTCTGAAACTACAACCCGCACAGAAATCAGCCTAACCTAGCAGTTTGATAATACACAACTAACAAGGCACAATATCCGCATTTCCATAGTCACAAACCAATAATCAAAGGAATCAAATCAGTCAATCTCAAAGTCAAGTAGTTCAATCACACGCAACAGGTACATCAATCACTTTAGTAAGCAAATCACGCATAAGCATCAAAAGCATCAAGTCACAATAATTAATCTCTTGCCGAAACCATTTCCCATCGGCACAATGTCACTAGTCGAAACCATTTTCTATCGGCTTCGCATCAATTCACTAGCTCAAATCATTTTCCTTCAGCTTTATATCAAATCACTAGCTAGAACCATTTCCCATTGACTATATAAAAACTTGTCTGAAATGACCTCGGTGTAATCGCACTGCCGGAAAAGACCTCAGTAACATAATTCCTCACATTTTTCATCTCGGTGTTAAGCAATGAGTGCACACAAGCACTATTACACAACACATAAGAGACAACGAATCATACGTTTCAAATATTTCATCAATTAATCAACATGGGTAATAGTAAGGAAATTCACATCATCATGTTCATCACATAGCCTTTTTAACTCCAATCCTTTTTTATTCGTTTAAATGTATATAGTGGACAATTAAGCACTTCACCTCATTCCTACTACTCCCAAAACACAAGCAACGAAGGAAGTACATGAATTCTACTATAATACAAGGTTTAGGAGATCACTTGCCTTAAATCACGCAATTAATCACTCCAATAGTTGAGCCTTCCCCTTTCAAATCACTTCCAAAGAAACACAAGTTATAAACAAGTCAGTATTCACAATAAATTCCTAGAAAATACAATACCCACATCAATTCTTTGAAAAATGGGTCAATCAACACAAAACCTGATTCTCAAAGTAGGGTTTGAATCCAAAATTTGATACATGAAAGCATTATTCAAGGCTTTAGGAACTCATTAGGGAAAATTATTTTGAAAAATGACTCAAAATAAATTCACAGTCTCCATTTTAGTTACGAACTTGAGTTCTTGAAAATCGTTGTCATTAACAATAAAAAAACCCAAATTTTGATGTCACAATTCATAAATAACCAAAGTAAAATGAAGGTTTAGGATCAAGAAAGCTTACTCGGATGATTTAGCACAAGAAAACCTTTCACAAATCCCCTCCAAGGGTTCCCCAAGCTCAAAAATGGACAATGGGGCTTAGACCCCGAAATTTGTAGGCAATAGCCCTCTCAGGTATCACAAAAGCGACCCGGGGGTTGGCTTAATCAAACACCACAAAAGTCTTGGGAATTTAAAAAGAAAAGCCTCATTTACTTAAGCGAAGGTTGCTTAAGTGACGGGCCCTTTGCTTAAGCGAATATAGGTCAACCGTCAGGACCTTCATAAAAGTGAGGCATGAAGACACAAACAACTTAGCCAACTCTCAAAACATCGAAAGGACCCTCGGGATTCATTCGAAACCACGAACAAACAAACCATATATGAAAATCATTAATACTTGACTATCAAGACTCAATGGAACCATCAAAACACGAATTGGAGGTCTCCTTGATCAGACATCTATGAAAACCACAAGAAACTAGCTCACTCCCAAACAAGCTAAAACAAGCTCGGGACCTCTCAAAAATCAACCAAGACCTCACAAAGGGATAAAGTCATCCCCCAACCAAACAAAACTCTTGGAATTATGATCCGAGCATCCAAACCTTGAATGTTGACTAAAATCAATACAAAGGCTAAATTTCCAAAATTCACAACATTTGACCTCAAATACTAAAAAGGACTCAAAATCTGAAACCTACAACTCCCACAACTAAGATTTCACATTTCGGGACGGATGGAATTAGTGAAATTTTATTCGACATTCAAAACTCCAAAAGACACTGAAAACCACTTTCGTAACAACACAACCTTTCAAAATTAATACTTACCAAATTCACAACTTTTAACTCAAAATTGAAAATGAACTTTTAAAAACTCAAACATAAAAGACTAGGGGTCGATATAGGGAATGGAAAAACAATAAATTCACAGAATTTTCCAAATATGACCGATCGGGTCATTACATTATCCACCACAAAAAACCATGTTCTCGTTGACCATAAAGCAAGAGAAAGTATTAGGAGCTTAAAAAACTGAGGATATCTGGCATGCATATCTGACTCTGTCTCTCAAGTCACCTCACTGATTGAACGATGATTCTAGTGCACCTTCACTGAAGCAATCTCTTTGGTCCTAAGCTTCTGAACCTACCAATCAAAAGAGGCTATAGGCTCCTTCTTAAAAGATAATTCTGGACCCAACTCAATTGAATCAAGGGAAAGTACATATGATCCAACTAAGTTGTAATTTCGAAGCATGGAAACATGAAATACGAGATGCATACCTAACAATATAGGTTACAAGGCCAACATATAGCCACTTCTCCCACAAGACTCCAAATCTCAAAGTGTACACCAAAAATCTAAGGCTAAGCTTACCCTTCTTTCCAAACCTCATCACGCTCTTCATGGGTGACATTGGAGCCAAATATGATTACCCTCTGTGAACACTAGGGCTCGAACTCTCTAATCCGCATAAATCTTCTGTCTACTCTAGTCTGTCAACAATCTACATTGGATCATACGAACTTGCTCCATAGTAACATTAAGCAAGTCAGTATTCATTTTCATGACCCAAAGTATACCTTAGGCGTAACATGGCGTATAAAATCCCAATAGACCCTAGACAAGCCACTTACCATACATCATACAAGATAGTAGAAATAATGACTTTAAAAGATAATATTTTATACATCAAAAGAGTTTGACAAAGTAAAAGTTTAAGATACGTCTCCAAAACCATCTAATATATCATAATGAAAGTGATTGGGATGTAACACATACATCACATACAAGGTCTGGAAATAAAGAAAGCCATAAAAGTGTCTAGGTCTTCGAAACATGAGGACTTACTAATCTTCAAAATCCCAAAAGGATCAACTAGCCACGAGTATGGGAGGTGGGAGCGTCGGACCCTAAATTAGTGAAACAATATAGGCACATGTATGCATTAGTACATGGAATGTACTAATTTATGAATCTTAACTTAAACCATGAATTAGTGAGTAGAATAGAGTCTAGGCACTATGGGTGGAAGGACCCATGAGTTCAACACCACATACCTTGAGTTTTTATGAAGGTCTTGAGAGTGTCTTCAATGAAAGC
>JAJOOR010019158.1:0-27638 GCA_036250505.1 Solanum acaule
TTACGTAAGTTCATAATTCGTTTATCTAAAACAATGAATTGTGTTCATATGATTATGGGTAACTAAACTCCACAACTAGGGTTGTGGGAACCATGAGCGATTAACAAAGTATGAATAGTAAATAAGCAATTCTTGAATAGTGTTTTGCATGTATTGATAAATCTTTCGTTTAGAAGTCTTTTTAACAAGTGCATGCGTTAGAACTCGCCTGTTGCTACTTGCCGAACCAAGGAGGTAATTAACAAGAAAAGAATTATTAACATAGATTTAGTGTGATACTATCTAATAGGCTAGTGTCAATTGGTGCGAAATAATACCTAAGCCAAACATCAATTATGATGTCTAATATGAGGTGAAGGTAAGGGTTAGTAAATTATACACACGTAGCTAGAGCAAGGTGAGGGGTGAAATTCTCTAGATGCCGGACCAAGGATTTAGAGATACCTAACTTATTACTTTGCATGTAGTACACTAGGAAAGGATTGCTATTACTAGGATTACTGCGTTATGAGCTTGTGGGGAACACGTACACCCTAGTTGTTTCTATCATCTTAATAACAACCAAAACTGACTTTTGATTACTGATTATTTATTGAATTCTTACAATTTGTTTCACAAAACTCCCACCCCCCTTTTTAATAACTTGTTTCTGGAAGTAATTTGACTAATTGAATATAATTGTTGGTTAAAGTAAAGTCTAAACCATTTTCCTCGTGGGATCGGCCCCAACCTACAAGTTGGGTTCTTTACTTGATAATGATTGCTTATGCTTCTTTAGGGAAGTGTAATTAGAGCGTATCAATGAGCACCGAGATAGAAAAACTAGCTGAGAAGCCAATAAATGTGCCTCATCTGGTTGTGCCAGAGTCATTGATGCACATGTTCAATAAGCCTCCTCTCACTCAGGTCCTTTATGATTTCTGGGGAGATGTGCCCCAAAATAAATCCAGCAAGAGAAAATAAACACTGGGGAGTCTGATGAGGAGCAGTTGACTAATCTCTCCAAAGAGGAAAATAGACAACACCAGAAAGCCCGCAAGGAGTCCCGTAAACTAGAAAGAGATGCGGAAGAACTTCCACAGCAGAGGCAAGAGCAGGCGCTTCTAGTAGTGTGGTACCTCCCCTAGTTAGTGGTAGTCAGCTTGACTTAGTGCAGGTTTCTGAGAGTGCACCATTGATAAGGGTGTTGGCATTGCCCCGACTACCTACACCTAGTGCGCAATAAGTATGACCCCTCCTCACAGCTGTATTATTTTCTTTATTTACTTTGAGGGAAAAGTCCTTTTGTTTAGGGAGGGAATGGTGAGAAACCTATCATTTTAGCTGTTAGAATGAATGAAGGTTGACTCTATTTTGTGTTCTGATAATTTTTGAAGTTTTGAATTGTGAAGTTTTGGTGTTTGTGGGTATTTAGATGAAAATTTTGAAGTTTGTGTGTGTTGAGCTGGGTAGCAACCAAGCTTTTTGAGTTTGTGTTTTGTCTGATATATTAACAAATATATCCTTAACCTGAAAGTTTCACTATTAAGTTCTGTAGATGACATCCTAGATACTCATGTTCTGAACATTGCTAGCCTTAAACATAAAATGGTTAACTAAGAAACTGGAAAATGTAGTCATGTGTCATGTGCATGTAAGGTTTGCATGATGTCTAACACTAGATTCAGAAACTAGAACTTGCTTGAGTAGTCTTGCTTGAAACTGAGAATTATTGGATAGGAAGTGATCAGCAGGCCATTTTTGCTATACACACTAAAAGCCAAAAATAAACCATCAAATAAAAAGCATGACCCTTGAAGTCGAATTGAGCTTGGAAATCAATTTTGTTTTTACCCTCTTGATAACATATCCTTGGGTCTCCGAAGATACGATGCCAAAACCCTAAATTGAGGGTGATTACACTCCTAGCATAAAATAAAAGTATAAAAAGAAGGTCACTCAGTCAGCTTTGATGCACAAAGTCTAAATACTCTCTTGATCAGGAGAAATGTGTAAATAAAAAATATATAAAGAAAATAAGGAAAAGAAAAAGAAAAATAGTGGTTGTTGGGATGTACTGAAATGAAAAAGGAGGGAATCGGTTAGATAAAGTTGTGTGCGAATGAAACATTGGAGAACCGAGGTATTAGTCCCTCACAAAACCAAAAATGTCATTCCCTACCCTGACCCTATATTAGAAACCGATAAAGTCCTATAGTGATCCTATTCTAGTTGCTTGAAAGATAGAGCGTAGAAAGCAACGACAAGCCTATGATATTTTGTTCTTAGTGTTAGAAATTCTTTGGGAGTGTGAGTGTACAACTTAGTCCTACTTATCATGTTTGAGGGACTTCTTTGGTGTGAGGACACTGTGATTACAATTGACAGTAAGATTGTGTTGGCTGATAATGTATATGAGCATAAGCATGGTTGACTGTGAGTAATGAGATGTCATACATTGATTCTTGTATGTTAGATAGATGGTTTTGGATACAAATTATGTTTGAGCATAAAATGTTTGGGGTTTAAGCGTAAAATGTTTTGTTTTTCTCATCACTTGAGGGCAAGTAATGGTTCTAAGTTAAGGGTGTTGAGGTGCTGTGAAATCTTGGCACATTTTATTCTTAAAACTAATGATTAACACTAGAATCAAGTGTATTTTGTAAGATTTGGTGTGTTTGTTGAATGTCTAGATAGGTTTGCCCATTCGTGGAAAAGTTGTGAAAGAAAAAGAAACTTAAAATGATTGTGCTAAAAGAAACACCACGGAGCCCAGTACGGCCCGTGGTCTTTTTGACGGGCCATCATAATGCCCGTGATGTTGGAGCAGTGAACCTGGAAATTGTGATGCTGATAACCAAACACCAAGTGAAGACCACGAAACCCTAGACGGGTCGTGGTCCTCTTGACAAGTCGTGATGCTACTCACGGAGATGAACCACTAGGAAGACCTTGAGGAGTTGCAATGTGGTTTGACCAAGTAAAGACCACGGACACCCAGATGCACTGCGGTCATCATAACGGTCTGTGATGCAGCCCGTGGAGGATTACCAATGAACAGTCTTTGAAAAACCAACTTTGTGAGATCTCTAAGTAAGGACCATGGAGGGCTTCACTGACCGTGAATCCCTTCATGGGTCGTCTTACTGTCCGTGAAAAGCAGCGACAATTCATTCCTACTTCAAGTAGGACTCTTTTTAGATAGACTATTTAAATTAATTAGGTTTAATTTTTGTTTTATCTTGTGATATCTGGAACGAGCGACTACTTTCTAAATATTCTCTACTTTGGTTTTTGATTGGTCAAACTTGAATTGAGATTTGAAGTTTGCTTTTGTTTTTTCTGAATATCAAGTATTCATTGAATTTGCAAATCATTGTAAGTGCTTTCTCTTAATGCATTCATTACATATATTTTCTTATTCAATTGAAAGCATGATTAGCTAAACACCACAACTAAGGTTGTGGGAACTATGACTAACATCTGAGTTTAAATTCATAAAACGAGTAGAATGTGATTCATATTTGCAGAAATAAACTTAACTTTCATTATTCATTCTTTCTAATGAGTGCACGCGTTAGAACTTGCCTATATCTAACAATTGTTTGAGAGAAAATTGATAGTTAAGAAAAAGTTGAGTTAAATTGTTGATTGGAGTGAAAGTTTGAGTTCGAGAGAAAACATCTTTGACACTAAATTATGCGAGGGTAAAATCGAATAACACTCTAAGACCGAGAGGATTTGAGTGGAAAATTAACTAACAAGTCTGAGAGTACTAGCTATACCTAACTCACCCGTAATTTACAAAGAGTGAATTACCTGAAACTCGTTCATGAATAAACACTAGATGTAACTTCATGGGAAACACAACCCTGGTTTCATTCAATAATCATCGTAACCTTTACGTCAAGATTCTGTTAATTGTTGTAAGCTGGATATTTTAACAATATTGGTTACCTGAACCTTACAACCAACCCCCTTTTACATTTCACAATTACTTTCTTTACGTAATAATAACAACATTTGAATAAAAGCGATAGTGAAACTATTTATGTGACTAAATTCTCTGTGGGATCAACCTCAACTCGCGTTGAGTTCTGTAAATTGACATCGACCGTTTATACTTCTTAATTGAAGTATAAGTTTGGACGTATCAAGTAGTAATGATAGTTCAGAAGATGTTGATTTTTGTGATAGAAGGGAAAGTTCGGATGGAAGTGGGGATGATAGAGAAAACATTGTGTTGCTTCATGACCTAACCAATCCAGAAAGTGCTCGAATGAGGAGTTGTTGGCAAAAATTCTTGACAAAGTAAAGGGGTCCAAGATGATATTGAAAGAGATGAGAAGTGTTTTCTTATCATTGTCAAATACAATTACTTTACATTAATCATCAATCAAGCTACTTGAAGAGAAAATGGGTTAGCTTGCAAATCCTGTATATTCAAATCCAAAGTAAGAATTAATAAACCAAATGAATGTTTACCTAATAAATGCCACCCTTGTGTCAGTCTTAGAAACTAGAAGCAGCACAGTACTACACAATGCACTGGTTAGTGATTATCATACTAAAAGTAGCATAGTCATCAATGATGAGCCACTATAACAAAAGGAAGCCCCATCAGCCAAAGATGATGAAAATGATCCACAAGCGAGAAAGGGTGATAAGAATTCTCTGGATCCAAGTGTTAAAGTTCCAATAAAAATGGGTCCTCATTTTCCTCAACAGTTGAGGAAGAAAGATGATAATGCAAAATTTCAAAAATTCTTCGGGGTAGTCAAAGATTTGTTAAAAATATTCCATTGGTGGATGCATTGATTAAAATGTCGAGGTATGCCAAATTTATGGAGTTACTCAAGAAGAAGAGATTGGTTGATTGTGAAATTGTTGAGGTGTCTCAAACTTGTAGTGTCATTATAACCAAGAATGCTATTGTGAAGAAGGAGGATCCTGGAGCCTTCATTATCCCATGTATCGTTAGTGTGTGCACAGTTGCTAAAGAGTTATGCAATCTTGGAACAAGTATAAATTTGATGCCATTAACGGTCTTAAGCAAACTTGGTCTTGAAGAGCCAAAACCAGAAAATATGAAATTGTTTATGGTTGACCGTTCAATAAAAAGACCGGTTGGGGTAGTGTATAATGCTCTAGTAAAGGTGGACAAGTTTGTATTCCAGTCCGATTTTGTGATATTGGATTGTAAGATTTATATTGCAATCCCCGTTATACTTGGTATGCCATTTTTGGCTACTGACAAAGCATTGGTTGATGTTTAGATGGGTGAGTTGAAGTTTTGAGTTAATGAAGAAGAGGTTAGTTTCAATATTTGTATGTCTATGAAGTATCCAATTAAGATGCGTGTGGTGTCACACTTGGGTCAAATTAATGAGGCGGTAACTAGTATTGGTGAGGCAGCATATAGTGGAGAATCTTTGACTACCAAGTTACTCAGTTATGAAGAAGAAGAAATAAGTGATTATGATGAGGTTGTCATTGCTCTTGTTTGTATGGGATCATACACTTCAAATCCATTAAAAACTAGACATTGACTTCTCTAGTCGAGAGGCACCACCGGCCATGCTATCCATCTTAAAGCCCCCAAAATTATAGTTTAAAGTACTCCCTCATCATCTTAGATACATATTCTTTGGAGTCCAAAATACATTGCCAGTTATTATTGCAAATGACTCAAAATATGGATGGTAGAGTTGTTGATAAAGGTGTTGAGAAGGCATAGTAGAACTTTGAGTTGCTCAATTGCAGACATTGTAGGAATTTCTCTGGGAGTGTGTACTAACAAAATGATATTAACCGAAGGATGTAAGACAAGCATTGAGAACCAAATGAGGTTAAATCCTGAAATCCATGAAGTTGTGAATAAAGAAATAATAAAATGGTTGGATGCATGAATAATTTTCCTATTGCGGACAGCCAATGGGTGAGTCCGATTCAATGTGTTCCTAAAAAGGGTGGGATGACAGTAGTTCCAAATAAGAAA
This sequence comes from Solanum acaule, assembly GCA_036250505.1. NCBI lineage: Eukaryota > Viridiplantae > Streptophyta > Magnoliopsida > Solanales > Solanaceae > Solanum > Solanum acaule. Next base: position 5,978 of record JAJOOR010019158.1, read on the forward strand.
GCTAAGCTTATGGCTACTCAGCTTCTAATCGGATTGTGTGTATGTAGGAATCAGCGGAAGCTAAAATCTTGGACCGAAAAGGATCATTTCCCCATGTCGTTCATTCATCAAATGCTTGATCGGCTTGTGGGGAATGGTTGGTAGTGTTTCTTAGATGGGTACTATAGTTAGCATAAAATATCAATAGCACTGGAGGATAAAAAAAATACAACCTTCACTTATGTTTATGGGACATTTGCTTTCAAGCGAATGCTTTTGGATTGTGCAATATGCCTACTACCTTCAAAAGGTGCATGCTATGAATCTTTGTTTACATGGTTGAAAAATCGATGGAGGTTTTCATTGAAGACTTTTTCGTCGTTGGTGATTCATTTGAAGAATATCTCCATCATTTGCAGAATGTATTGCAGCAATGTGTGGAATCAAACTTGGTTCTAAATTGGAGAAAATGACATTTTATGGTGAAGAAAGGCATCGTCCCCGGGCACAAAATCTCCGGAAAAGGAATAGAGGTAGATCAAGACAAAGTTGATATTATTTCCAAGTTACATCTTCCAATCTCACTAAAAAGGGTTCAAAGTGTTCTAGGCCATTCCAGTTTCTATCCGAGAGTTATAAAAAACTTCTCAAATGTGGCTATCCTATTGTATTGGCTATTTGAATAGAGTGTGCTTTTCAGTTTGATGCTACTTGTTTGAAACCTGTTGTGAGCCCCAAAGAAACACTTGTTTTATCCCTTAATTGCCCATGATAGGAGTCTTCCATTTGAAATTATGTGTGATGCAAGTGGGTTGGCACTGGATACTGTGCTTGGGCAGCATAAGAACAAATTTTGTCATCCTATCTATTATGGTAGGAAGAGTTTAAATTGTCCGCAAAAGAATTACAATGTGAAAAAGCAAGAGTTGCTAGCTGTCATGTATGATTTTGAGAAATTTAGAGAACACTTGTTGGGCACCAAGGATGTAGTTCACATTGATCATACAACTCTTCCATATGTGTTAGTACATAAATGTATATCAAGCTAGGTCCTTAGAACATGAGGACTAACCAAACTTCAATCTACTGAATTTATCCCTAGCGACAAAGATACAAATCAACAGCGTCGAACTCTACATTAATGAAAGAATGTAGGCAATAGAATGTGTTAGTACATAAAATGTACCAAGTATGATAGCATTACATAAAAGAAAAGAAATCATTCTACAAGGACTTTTATGACATCACCTGCAATGACTAAGCTAATCCATAAGATAAAAGGGATGGGAAACACAAATCATAAGACATGGTCAATGCAAGCTAAACATATTTGAAACACTTTTTGAGATACTTATTAAGTAACATGAATTCATTATTGTGGAAGATTTAACTTGAACAAACATAGAGACTATGTGAGCTATTAACATGGAATCCGGTGTCTACCCCACAACGAAAAGGGGTGTCCCACTTGCCAAGGTAAAACCATGAATTTATAGCTTACATGGATACACTAGCTAATGTATATCTAAGAAAATCATTCTATTGGGGAACATAAGTATGGGATAAAGAGATTGCTACTAGAAACCCGACGTCAAGCTTCTGGAGGGCTTCCATCTCAATATCCTCTCAATGTTAAGCGTAATCCCATGGAGTATTCATTATCTAAACTTGTCTTATCATTAAGAGGCATGAGTAATCTCCACTTGCCTTATCATCAATGGAAGGAACATCAAGTAGCGAATCAAAGTTAAATTTCATTAGAATAGCTCTTAAATCTTGATTCAAAGTTCAGCTGAGAAAACATTTCAATTCTAAGAATACTTTATGTGAGAAAAACACTTTCACAATCATTCTTTCATAAGTATATGACAAATGTTTTCACAACAACAACATGTGTGCTTTTACTCTCAAAGCTACTTCATCAATATTTTCATCAATTTCATAAGGAACATGCATATGTTCATAAATGCATCTTTCATAGCTCAAAAGCTTCTTCATATGATCATACCTAGAAAACATGGATTTCACTGGGTTCATGGGGATACAACTTAGAGACAAGTAGTTTCTCTAATTCATGTATAAAAAGAGATAAATCAATTAATAATATCATAATTCAAAGAAACCATGAGATTGAGTAAAAACCCTAACTTCCATTAGAGATTCTACCTTGTAAAAATTGGAGACTTTAGGAAATCTAAAGAGGAAAGGACTTCATAGGTTAATATAGTCATACCTTGATGTGAAGATCTTACAACCAATGGTGAATTTGGAGACTTGACTTGAAGCCCTAGTCTTCTTCTTCAAGCTTTAGACAGAGAAATATTTCGGAGGATGAACTTGGTCTTCTTTTAGGATTTTGAGTAAATGAATTGAATTAGGACATTTTGGGGGTAAAAGATTTATATAGGGCCTCTAATAGAAGGTAAAACGACATAGTATTAGGCTAGAAAAATTATGAAAAGACCCAAAAGCCCCTTATTAAAATAACTGCCAATCTCACCAACAACAAGACCTATGGTCTTTTGGTCAGACCACAGACTGTCTTGGTTAGCCGTGGGTGAGATTAGATACTACTGGATATTTTACCCCTAACGACACATACTTGTACGGTTCATGGGTCCACCTACGGACCATACACCTCAGCCATGGGTCCTACCTTTTGACTCTAGAATTTTCCCAAGTCCGAGACACACCTAGAAGACCTACCTACTACTCATGCATGGTACAACAAACCGTCCTGGTGAACCATATATAAATACTAAAACTTGACACTTTTTGAAAGATTTGGATTGGACAACCACGAAACTACCTACGGACCGTATGTAAAACCATGGGTCGTTGGTCGCTCCATTGGTACTTGCAACAGATCCTGGAAACCTGCAAATTTCTCATATTTTTTAAAATGAGGTGTTAAACCTTTCAACTATGAGATCGAAAAGCTTGTAAAAATCAAGTAGTCGACCACCTATCAAGGCTAAAATTAAATGGTGCATTGGTTGAGGGTGAATACATCGATGATGCATTCCCAGATGAGCTAGTGATGATGATGTCCGTTATATCTACAACATGGTATGGTGATTATGCCAATTGTATAGTGTGTGGATTGTTATCGAAGAGACATAAACATACCAGAAGAAGAAATTCTTATTTAATGTTAAAAAATAAGTTTGGGATGAACCTTACCATTTTAGGGAATTTTTCAATCATGTTATCATGCATTGTGTACCTAAAATAGAGGTTCCAACATTTCTTAAGCCTTGCCATACTTCACATGTGCATTGGCATCATGGAGGTATTCATATAGCCTCCAAGGTATTGCAATGTGGTTATTATTGACCTACGGTGTATTAGGATGCTCATGCATTTCGCAAATTATGTGTGCAATGTCATACGCAACAGAGTGTTTCGAATACACATGATTTTACTCGTTCATTAATTCTCAAAGTGGAGCTATTAGATTTTGTGGAATTGATTGTTTGGGACCCTTTCCTTGCTCATTTGGGAACATGTATTTCCTAGTGGTAGTGGACTATGTGTCGAAATAAGTGGATGTCGTGGCGTTGCCTAACAACGAAGGAAGGAGTGTCATAAAGTTCGTCAAGAAGTATATTTTATCAAGGAATTGTACTACAAGAGCCATTATAAGTGATCGTGGTTCTCATTTTTGTAATTCCCAATTTGAAGAAATTGTATCTAAGTATGGGTTAAATCACAAAGTCTCCAAGCCGTATCATCCACAATCAAGTGGGCAAGTCAAAAAATCAACAAGGAATTAAAGAACATTTTGGCAAAAATAGTGAATATCAACCTAATCTATTTCTCTCACAAGCTTGACGATGCACTTTGGGCCTATCGAACTGCCTTCAAAAACCCATTGGCATGTCTCCTTACAAATTAGAGTTTGTGAAGGCCGGTCAGTTACCTATTAGATTATAGCACAAAGCCTTATGGGTTTTGAAGAGGGTGAACTTATATTGGGAGATGGCTTTAAGGAACCATGTTGACCCACTACTTGAGTTATATGAATTTTAATTAAAGGCTTATGCGAGTTCCATAATCTATCATGAGAAAGTTAAACGTTGGTATAACGCAAAAATCTTACACCGGGTGTTTCGGGTAGGTGAGCTAGTTCTCCTTTTCAATTCAAGGTTTAAATTTTCTTTGGGTAAGCTTAAATCAAAGTGGAGTGGTCCATACAAGGTGAATAGGGTGTATGTAAATGGAGATATTTAAATTGATGATATCCAACAGCCAATGGTTGAAAGTCTATTTTGAGGAAGGTCGTGAAGTGAGGGTTATTGAAGCGGTGTACTTGGAAGATGCATAAGAAGAATGCCTACATTGTACCCCGATGTTAAATCAAGAGTTTCTTCGGAGGCAACCCAAGTCTTAGTGATTTTCAATAATGTGGGTCACTAGTGTAGGATTGAAAGGTGATTAGCGACGTGTAGCCAAGGTCAGCAATTTGTTAAATCCACTAAGTGGAGCCCTAACAAGTTCTCTCTTTGGTAAGCTTAACTTATGGCAATACCGTCAGTTTTGGTGATGTACACCCCTAGCTTAGCGATCCTCTAATTCCTTTGGTCAAACCCGACTCAGTTCACTTAGCTGGCTAACTAAATGATGTGTAATATCAATATTGGCGATGGGCGCGATGATTCAGCCATTCGCCTATTCCATTTGGTGATGAAAATTCAACTCAACGAAATGGTCAATGATTTCTCAAGTTCTACAAGCATGGTCAGTGAACCCTCTCAGTTCAATGACCATCTATCTTAAGGACGATATTTGACCATATGTCACCTTCTTTAAAATTCAATCCCTTCATGCGATAGGGAGTCATTAAACTTAAGCTCATTTCTTTCCATTAGTTGTATTGATGATAAATTATCTTTCTTTTTTGGGGGGATTGGGACACCTATAGTTCCTACCCTATACTAGATAGTGTTAGTTTCATTTTTGTCTCTCCTTATTGATTTGCCTTGTGAGTTTTGATGTTTTTGAAATCCTTGAGTTTACATTGGTAATTTTTGAGGATTTATTATGTTCGATATTGATGTCTTGGATAGTTCTTATGATGAGAAATGTGTTAATTGTTGGTATTGCAAGAATAAATCGATTTTGGCTGGACTATTGAATGATTTGTTTTACTCTTGTGTTGACTACCTTAGTTTTAATGTAAGCCCTGCAATGAATGTCGCACGTAAGCCTTTGATCTTGTATGGTTGTGCTAAATGATTTTGTTTAAAGTGCCTTGTGTGGTGAGGTATTTACTTGAAATCATGCTTGTTAAATCCTATAATTTGTCTTGTTTGTCTAATTTTCTAGCTTTGGTGAGTACATAAAATGATCTTAGGAATATATTTTGAGAGATGATTTTTTTTTTCATAATTTGTGTGACTACCTTGTAAGGGTATGAAACCATCATGGCACCATTTGAGCCTAAACCGTTTGTTAGCAACCTTGTTGAGCCAAATTGTCCCTAACTTCTCAGCATAAATCATTTTCTAAGCATTGGTTTGTTTGAATAGCCAACTTAGTAGAAAGGAAGGAGGAAGGAAAGCCAAGTGAAAGGAAAATAAAGAGAAACGGAAACACAACTTTGAAGTGTGTTAAAAAATAGGAACCCCTCTATATTAAAAAAAAAAACTAAAAAACCAAAACTAAAAAGGGTGTCCAATCAAATGATTCACAAGTTGAAGTGTGAGTTTTCAAGTGAAAAAAGAATGGAAAGAACTTTAGTAGAGGTGGATATGAGTACAAAAATGCTCTGAAAAGGTGAAGATACTAAGCCAAATTGACCATACCTTTTTCCTCATCCCTACTACAAGAATAAAATACCTGTGAGATCTTGCATTAAATAAGGTTGTGTGATGATTGGAAAACATGGGAAAACCCCTGGGATGAAGTTTGCATGTATTTCTCTTTCGGAGAGTGAGAGTTTTATTTATTCCTAACTTCGTTATTGATTTTCTTTGTGAGAGCATGAAATTGTTTTTGATGTGAGCGCACTTGAATGCATTTGTTGAAACATGGTTTTGCACTAGAAAAGAAGCAATAGTGAGCTTGAATTTATATTGAAATTGGCTACTCATCATTTGAAGTTTTTGCATCATGATTGAGTGATGAATTTTCTTAAGAGTAGTCTTGTACTGCAACTTGCATTTTAGCTCTAATTGAGAACTATTGTAGACACCCTTGTTCAACTAATTGTGTTCTTGATTTACTTGAGGACAATAAAAAATTTAAGTTGGTGGTGTTGATGAATTGTAGATTTACACTTTTGTAAGGCCTATTTAGTTCAACATTTGGTGTCCTCAATGCCTGATTATATATAATTTTGATGATATTATGATGATTTGCGGCTATGAAGGCTAAAGAACAAGGCAAGGATGAATACTTGACAGAATGGCTAAAAATAGGGAAGAAGTGGAAACTCCATACTTGAAGTTCGCAAAAACAGAAGGGTGAGTCTCCAAGATTGCCTGACCTCACCTAAGTTGACAGTCCTCGATAAAAGAGGGCGAAACAAAGTCAGAAGAAAAAGAATAAGTCGGCGTTCTGATGTGCCATGAAATCATGGCACATTTAACGCTCAAAACTAAGAAATAATGCTAGAACTTGGGTGTATTTATGTGGATATGATGTGTTTGGTAATGTTTGAATAGGTAAAACTCTTGGACGCGAAAGATAGAAAGAAAGTAAAGAAAGTGGTTCTGAACCAAGCACCACGAAGCCCCAATTGGTCGTGGTCACTTGGACGAGCTATCTAGAAGCTCATGGAGTGCAGTAGTAAAGAAGGTGAAAACTGAAAAATTGCCAAGTAATGACCACGGAGGTCCAGACGGAGAGTGGTCCCCATGACGGACTGTCCTGCAGCCCGTGAAGATGAACCACTGATGATGCCTCGAGGAACTACATCTGCATTGAAGACCACGTGAGCATAGATGGGATGTGATGGTGTCAACGAGCCATCTTATTACTTGTGAATGATACAAGGAAAGGAAGTTGCACACTGTCTAAGTGTGGGACCATGAACGGCTTCACGAGCCGTTTGGCTCTTGACGGGCCGTTGTGACTCCCGTGAAGTTCCCCGACAAATCAGTCATACTTCAATTAGGACTCATTTTGAATATACTATTTGAATTAATTAGGTTTAATTTCTGAAATATCTCGTCATTGTGTGAACGATATACTACTTTCCATACTTTTAACTTTTGTTTTTGTTGATTAAATTCGGATCAAGACTTGAAATTTTTTATTTCTTGTATGAATATCAAGTTTTCGTTGAATTTGCAATCTTCGTAAGTGATTTCATTTAATGTATTCAACACCTATTATTTTTTAATTTGTTGAAATTATGAGTGGCTAAGTACCACAACTAGGGTTGTGGGAACCTGGACGATAATCTAAGTGTGGATTCGTAGAACAAGTATATTGAGATTGTTAGTTGCAAAACCTAATCCATGGATTTTGTTATTTGTTCTTTCAAATGAGTGCATATATTACAACTTGTGTGTATCAACCACTTGTTCGAGAGAAAAGTGGCAGTTAGGAAAAAACAGAATTAATTTACTGATTTGGAGTAAAAATTCAAGTTCAAGAGAAGAGAATGTTACACCAAACATGCGAGGGTAAAACTTGACAAAACTCTAAGATCGAGAGGAATAGAGAGAAAGATATCTATTATGACTGAGAAGTGTTAGATAAGCCTAACTAGCCAGTAATTTGCAACCTAACAATCGAATAGGAACTTGTTAATGAGTCAACACTAACTGATAAAGTCATGGGAAACACAATTCAGGTTTTATTCACCAACTATCAAAACTTTAAAGTTAGCATCCTGTTATTAGTGTTAACTTGAACATCACAACTAAACCCCATTTCATCTTTCGTAATTATTTTCTTTAGGAAATAGTAACAACAACTAAATAAAAGTGTTAGTTTAAGTTATTTCTGTAGGTCAATTCTCTGTTGGATCGACCTCAACTCCAATTGAGTTCTATCAATTGACATCGAACATTTATACTTCTTAAATGAAGTGTAAATTTTGATGTATTAAATTTTGGCGTCGTTGTTGGGGAATTTCAATTCAGAAATATTTCACTAGCAATTATTCTGATTGTAGTTACACTTCTTAATCTTACATCTTATTCTTTGTCTGTGTCTTTGACAGGTAAGTTCAATAGTGCATGCCAAACACCAGAAGTAAATGATCTCCATTGATTCCTCACGATCCGAAAGATTATAAACTCATAGGAACTTCAGGTTCACAGGCAATGACTAGGACTTCAGATAGAGACCACTGCTAGAGGTGCTCAACGAAACGTTGTGGATGACCTGACTAGGGTGGTGGAGGAACATGAACAAGTGGAAGAGATAGCTCCTCCCCACCGAAAGTCATTAGCTTAGAGGGATCGTGCACAACAACTAGCTTATATGGTGTTCGAAGAGGATGACTTAGACATGGATGGAATTGGAGCCACCGGAGCAAATGTGCTACCTGGATTACCTCCAGGTGTGAAATTCACAATTACCAGTAAGATGATTCTGCTGCTGAACTTGAAGGGAATGTTCAGAGGTGCAGCCGGTGATGATGCCAACTAGCTCTTGATGAACATCGTAGCAATATGCAAATCATAGGAAATCCCTAGGTTAGTATAACTGCTATAAGGCTGAGGCTATTTTTGTTGTCTCTAACTAGGGAGGAGACAAACTGGTTGAATGAGCTGCTTGATGATTCAATCAGGAATTGGACCAAATTGAAGGATGCTTTCTTGTAACGGTTCTTTCCTGAATCAAAAGAATTGTAGATGAAGGACTAGATCAGTATATACAAGTAACAACCAGGGGAAGCAATGCATGATACTTGGTGGAGATTCATCCAAAAGATGAAGAAATACCAGAACCATGGTCTTACTGATAGTTAAAACATGCATTTTATAGGTCACTGAATTTTCTCACTAAGTATGTTGTTGAAGCAGTGTGTGGATGTTCATTCATGATAAAGCCATTCCTAAATATTATGCGAATAATGGATGAAGTCTCGAAGAACAATAGAGCACGACACACCATAGATGCTGAGGTCAGGGAACTTGGATTCACATTTGAGTTTTCAGCTGAGCAGAACAAGCGAGAGGAAGAAAGGCACCAAGACAGTCCCATATGAGGACTCATATGGATCTGCTCACAAAACACATAATATTCGGTCCAGAGAAAGTAAATGTCATCGGTGCATCACAGATGTATGAAGATCAGGTGTCACGACCCATGGATATCCCCTAAATGTAACATGGCATATAGAACTCTGAATGACTCCATACAAGCCACTTAGTCCTCATAATATAAGAAATAGAACAATAAGAGTAAAACAATACTTCAAGTCTAAAAAGTTTTCATAAAGAAAAGCGGAAGTCTAGACACTTTGTCTCATCATAGCCATTAATTACTATCGAATAAATTGGTACTACCCCATACATCATGTTCAAAAGTGAAAATACATGAATGAAACTAAACATAACAAATTCTTCCTCGAACCATGAGGACTCACCAAGCTCGGGAAACAATCAAATCCAAGCTCTAGCCACAAAACTGTCGACCCTGACTGTTGGACCCTACATTTGGGAAAAATATAGGCAAGAGTATGCATTAGTATAAAAATACACTAAGTATGATAGCCATACATAAAAACACTTAAAACATGCTAAAAGGGACATTTCATTTCATGACATGCAATTTAACAGGCTAAAACATCATATGAGAGAGAGTTGTGATATATGGTGAGTTTATGGTATTTTCGATATAATTCACATAAAAGTTGTGTGTGTCAAGAGCCATATTGTAGTAGGAATTAATGTTTTTGTGTCATATTTGCAGGAAATAGGCTTGGACGTGGAAGTGTGAGATGACAGCTGAAAATCTACGGAAGGAGCCACCCACGAAGGTGACCTACGGACTGTAGGTCCAGTCACGGTCCACAAATAAGTGATGTAAATGGAGAATCAAAGAAGTCTTGACCAAGTGTGGAACTACGGATGTAAGTGACGGATCGTAGGTCGACCCATGGTCCGTCCGGCACATCCGTCAAATGGTTCAGAGAAGTTGAAGTTCCAGTACCTGATAAAACTCCTAAGTTTGGAGCCACGGAAGAGGACCCACATACCATAGGTCAACCTACGGTCCATGTGGCACATCCGTCGATTATATCTGGGAGTGAAGGTTCCAGCCTCTGTAACAAAAAGTCTAAGTGCTGACCCACAGAGGGGACCTACGGATCGTAAGTCGACCCACGGTCCATAGGTCGAGTCGTCGATCAAAGCCACATCTAGAAAGTTTATTTCCTTTTTGTTTAGGATATGTTTTTCTATAAATAGGGTATGCAAACCTCATTTTTAGGAGTTAGACACCATTATATACTTTTAGTTCTTGATATTTTCTTGGGAATCAACTTGCAAACTTTGGCAATTAGATTTCCTAATTTAAGTTTATAAGATACTTATTTTTGAATTCAATTCGAGATTTCTGGTTTCTTCTACTCTAATCGTAAGTTCATTAATTCTTTATATCAAAATATGAATTGTATTCTTTCAAGCATAAGTAACTAAATCCACAACTAGGGTTGTCGGAACCATGATCAATTAATAATGTATGATAATAACTAACTAATTCTTGACTAGTGTTGATACATTTATTGGTAATAATTTCATTTAGAAGTCTTTTTAACGAATGCACAGGTTAGAACTCGCCTTGTTGCTACTAGCCGAATCAAGGAGGTAGTTAATAAGAAAAGAATTATCAATAGAGATTTAGTGTGATACTATCTAATAGTCTATTGTCAATTGGTGCGAGGGTGAAAACTAAGCCATACATTGATGTGATGACTAATATGAAGTAAATGTAAAGGTTAGTAAATTATACACACGTAGTCAGACCAAGGTGCCGGGTGAAATTCCCTATTTGGAGGACTAATCACTTAGGGATACCTAAGTTACTACTTTGAATGTGATACACTAGAAAAGGATTACTATTATTAGGATTACCGCGTTAAAAGCTTATGGGGAACACATACACCCTAGTTTATATCTCTCATTGATAACAACAAAGTTCAAATCTTGCTCACTTGTTACTTAACAATAATCAGTTATTTGTTTCACAAATCCCCCACTTTACTTACTTGTCTCGGAAATAAGTTGATTAAACGAATATAATAGTGAGTTAAGTTTAAGTCTAAACCATATTCCTCGTGGGATCGACCCCAACCTACAAGTTGGGTTCTTTATTTGACAACCCTCGCTTATACTCTTTAGGGAGGTGTAATTTGAGTGTATCAAATTTTGGCGCCGTTGTCGGGGAATACGACTTTTGGATTAAGTTTAACTACATTATTGAAACTTTAGTCAATTATTTCCTAATTTTACATTTTTGTTTGCTTTTGTTTTCTTCAGGTTTCCACTCTAGTGTATGCCAAGTACATAGAGTCAAGGCGAACCATTGACCCCAACGATCCAGAGTTAAGCAAAACTTTGAGAAAGATAAATAATCAAGGGGTTCGTAATAATCAAGTTATAGAGGAGGAACAAGTGAATAGTGAGAATGCTCAGGTTCAGGGTGATAATCTACTTGAAGATGCATTAAGGGTGCATAACCCACCTGAACCCAGATCGCGTGATAATTATAGGGTCGAATTCAACACTATCGAATCTAAAGGACCCATTGTTCTCCCTCCTCTACCCCCAGGGCATACATTCGTGGTGACTAGCCGCATGGGCACATAGCCAAGTTGAGGAGTGTTTGCAAGAGTTGCGTGGAGCGACTAGAGTTGGATATAAATGTCATAAGGTTGAAAGTCCTCCTTCTATCAGTGACCAGTGATGCTTCGGTATGGTTTTCTCAGCTTTCGTACAACTTGATTCACATATGGGACCAATTGCACAAGGTGTTCATGGCAAAGTATTTTGCGTTGTCTAAGAAGCTAAACCACAAAGATAAACTCAACAACTTTGTGGCACTACCTGGAGAGTCTGTGAGTAGTTCGTGGGATAGGTTCACCACAATCATAAGAAGTGTTCCAAACTACCGCATTGATGATGAGACACTGAAGGAGTACTTCTACAGAGGTCAGGACGACAATGGTAAGGTTGTGCTTGATAGTATCGCTGGAGGATCTTATGGTGAGTGCACATTTGTGGAGATTGCAGAGAAGATGGAGAAGATTTCCCGAAACAATAAAGCATGGAACACTAGAAAGTCAGACACTGGAAGAAACACTTTTGCAGTTCAAGCTGCACCTAGTCAATCTGTCGATGAGATTCATGAGGAGATGGCTCGGATAAGGACAAAACCTGGGTTGGTGTTGAAGCATGTTAGTGAAGGAGCAGAAAAGGTAAATGCGGTAAATTTCTTTACTAGGACTCCACCACCACCGATTTAGGACTGAGACTATGAGGAGGATGCTTACTTAGTGAATGATCAGAGGAGGGGTTTTCGAGCCAAAGCCCAAGGTTCCAATTCGGATAATTGGTGCCAAGGCCAAGTTTACCAAGGTTGGAACTATGGTAACTACAATCGAGAGGGTCATTATGTCCGTGATGGGAACTACAATCATGACAACAACTACAACAGGAACAGCTATACCAACAGAAATGAGAGAGTTGGGCCTTATGTTCAACCTGCGAATCGGGAATCTGGCAATAGGGAAATTGGGGGGTAGTATGTCACATATTGAGGATATGATACAGAAGATGATGAAAGGTTTGACACAACTGATGAGAATGTGAAAGAGATGAGAAATGACTTGTCTGGAACTGGTCAAAATATTGATGCTCATGCAGTGTCGATCAAGCAACTAGAGCAACAGATGAATCAGTTGTCTACTATAGTAAAACCACGTCAGCCTGGCACTCTTCCTCACAAATACTATCCAGAATCAGAAGAATGATGGGCATTGTAGAGCAGTCAGTACTAGAGTGGGTAAACAGACCATTGATTCACCTATGCCGTCTGAGGTTGAAATTGTGGTTGAAAAAGAAGATACAGAGATTGAGGTTATTGGAGAGTCCAAGAATGCTACAGAAAAGAAAGCAGAGATAACCCAAAAAGTAGTTCCCATGCCTAGACCTCTACCTTCATTCCTACAAAGGTTGGTTAAGAAGATGAAGAAGGAAAATACTGCAGTTTTATTACAATGTTGAAATAACTTTCCATCAATGTCCCGTTGATAAAAGCTTTGGAGCAAATGTGTGGATATAAAAAATTCATGAAAGATTTGGTGACTAAAAAGAGGGTCGTCAGTTTTGAAGATGATGATAGGTTGCAACATTGCAGTGCTATTGCTACTAGGTCACTTGTGCAGAAGAAAAAGGATCCCGGTGCTTTCACTATTCCCTATACCATCGGGTTGTTACATTTTGCGAAGGCATTGTGCGATTTGGGTGCTAGTATTAATCTGATGCCACTGTCTATTTACAAGAAGTTGGGATTAGGAATTCTAAAACCGACTGAGATGCTATTACTCATGGCTAATAGAAATGTGAAGAAGCCTATTGTGTTCTCCAAGATGTACTTGTGAAAGTGGAGACGTTTACTTTTCTGACGGATTTTGTGATACTTGACTGTGAGGTTGATTTTGAGGTTCCTATCATCCTAAGGAGACCATTCCTTGCTACTCGGCGCGCCTTGGTCGAAATGGAGAAAGGGCAGATAAAGTTCCAATTGAATAGTGAAGAGGAAACTTTTAATATCTGTAGGTCCATGAAGATGGTAAGCGATCTCAAGTCAGTGTCAGTGGTAAGTCATATTGCGGAGCAAGTTTCTGATGTGTCTATTGAAGAGAGGTTGGGTGTTGATGCACTCGCAGCGGTAATGATGAATTTTGAGGGTGATGGTATTGTAGACTATGATGAGCTAGTTTCTACATTAGATAGGTTCAAATTTCATTCCAAATTGAAGAAATTATAGTTAGATATGAAGAATCATGACTCTCCACCTGCAAAACCATTTGTTGAAGAGGCTCCAAAATTGGACCTTAAGGCTCTACCATCACATTTGAGGTATGTATTCTTGGGGAGAGATGGTACTTTTCCGGTGATCATTGCGGCCGATTTGAATGCGGAACAAGTTGAGGCTTTGGTTTCTGTATTGAAGAGGTTCAAGCGGGCTATTGGGTAGACTATTGCGGGAATTATTGGGATTCCTCCTGGCATTTGTTCTCATAAAATCCAAATTATGTCGGATCACAAGCCTAGTATCGAGCACCAAAGAAGACTAAATCCCCCTATGCAAGTGGTAGTGAAAAAGGAAATCATCAAGTGGTTGGATGCTAGAGTCATATATCCCATTGCAGATAGTAGTTGGGTTTGTCTTGTTCAGTGTGTGCCCAAGAAAGGTGGGATTACTATGGTTCCTAATGAGAAAACTGAGCTCGTTCTGATGCAGCAGTTACTGGATGGAGAGTATGCATGGACTACTCGAAATTGAATGCTTGGATAGAAAAGGATCACTTCCCTATGCCGTTCATCGATCAGATATTAGACTGCCTTGCTGGTAAGGGTTGGTATTGCTTTCATGATGGTTATTCAGGCTACAATCAGATCTCTATAGCTCCGAAAGACCAGGAGAAGACCTCCTCCACTTGCCTTTATGGGACTTTCGCCTTCAAATGAATGACATTTGGGTTGCGTAGTTCTCCAGTGACCTTCCAGTGTTATGGTGGAGGACACTATTGATATGGTGGAGGACACTATTGAGGTATTTATGGATGATTTCTCTGTGGTAGGTGACTCATTTGATGGTTGTTTGGATCATTTGGCCGAGGTACTTAAATGGTGTGAAGAGTGCAACATTGTGCTCAATTGGGAAAAGTGTCACTTCATGGTGAAAGAGGGGATCGTTCTGGGTCATCGGATTTCTGAGAAGGGTATTGAGGTTGATAGAGCTAAAGTTGAGGTAATAGAAAAGCTTCCACCACCTATCTTTGTTAAAGGTGTTAGAAGTTTTCTTGGGCATGCAGGCTTTTATAGGAGGTTCATCAAGGATTTATCCAAAATTGCACACCCATTGTGGAAATTTCTCGAAGAGGAGTGTAAGTTTGATTTTGATGATGCTTGGGTGAGTGTATTTTGAGAGTTGAAAGAGAATCTAGCTTCCGCACCTATCATTATTTCACCAGATTGGGGTAACCATTTTAAGTGATGTGTGATGCGAGTGGAGTGGTGCTTGGTGTGGTATTGGGAAAAAGGCGAGAGAAGATTCTTCATCCTATTTACTATGCTAGCAAAGCTCTATATGTGGATCAAAAGAACTATACAATGACTAAACAAGAACTCATTGCTGTGGTTTCCGCATTCGAGAAATTTTGATCCTACTTGCTTGGTCCTAAGGTCATAGTGCATACTGACTATTATACATTGAGGTATCTGATGGCTATAAAGGATGCAAAACCGAGGTTGATAAGATGGGTTTTGTTGCTGCAGGAGTTTGATTTTGAGGTGAAACACAAAAAAAGGATAGAAAAACAAGTTGTCGATCATTTGTCCAGATTAGAGGAGGAAGCTATGATCAAGCTAGAAGATGGGGCTGAAATTAATGATGATTTTCCAGATGCACAGGTATTGGCGGCTTCTCATGATTTGATTCCTTGTCTTCCAGACTTTGCTAACTACTTGGCAAGTGATATGGTTCCATCGGATTTGTCATTTCACCAAAGGAAAAAGTTTATGCATGAAGTGAAGAAGTTCTTTTGGGATGAGCCTTATTTGTTCTGTATTTGTGCTGATAGGATTATTCGTCACTGTGTGCCCGAGGTTGAGATGATGAGTATACTTAAGGCATGTCATTCATCCCCTATTGGTGGGCGTCATAGTGGTATTCAGACTGCTCATAAAATCCTGCAGTGTGGGTATTACTGGCCTACCATCCACCAAGATGCTCATGATTTCGCCAAGTCTTGTGATCGTTGCCAAAGAGAATGAGGAATTTCAAAGAGGAAAAAGCTTACTATGAATCCGATATTGGTGATTGAGTTTTTTGATGTATAGGACCTTGACTTTATAGGTCCATTTGTGAGCTCACATGGGATGAAGTATATTTTTGTTACGGCTGATTATGTGTAGAAATGGGTGGAAGCAATTGTTCTTTCAAACAATGAAGGGAAAACTGTCACCGCATTCCCGAAAAAGAATATCTTCTCCAGATTTGGTACACCTAGGGAAATTATTAGCGATGGAGCTTCCCATTTTTGTAATAAGTTGTTCAAGGCGTTGCTAGAGAAATATGGAGTCCATCACTATGTAGCCACTCCTTACCTCCACAGTCTAGTGGGGAAATTGAAGTGTCGAAAAGAGAGATAAAGAAAATCCTTGCAAATACTGTGAATGCAAATAGAACTGATTGATCAAGGAGGCTTGATGATGCTCTATGGGCCTATTGAACCGCATGCAAGACTCCCATAGGTATGTCCCCCTACCAACTTGTATATGGGAAGTCTTGCCATTTGCTGGGAGAGCTAGAGCATAAGGCTATGTGGGCGGTAAAGAAGTTGATTTTGGATTGGGGTGCCGCATCGAGTCAAAGAGTAAATGACATGAATGAGCTTGATGAGTTTCACCTAAAAGCTTATGAAAGTTCAGCCTTATACAAGGTGTAACACCCCTCAAAATAAAGTAGGATAAAGTAGAGCCTCACATGAGTTTTATAAATTAATAACTTGTTAAAATGATGAAGAATTGCCTTTTAAGTTAGTTTTAAAGAGTTTGGAAGTCAAACATCAAGGGACGACCAAGACGTTCGGAAACTAGTCTTTTACGTGTTGGTGTGTTCTAGTATGTTGTTCATGATTTTATTTGTTCTTTGGAGTCTAAAATCAGTGGAGGTGACCCTAGTGTCTTAATAAATATCTTTAGAGTCAAAACGTTTGAATATGACACCCCGGGGCCACCCGAAGGGGCCTCGAGGAGGAGCCCAACCCTTTGCTGAGCAAGCTGCCAAGGCAGCTTGAAAATGCTCATGGAGGGAGCATGTCCGCGTCGCGGACTAGCTCCACCAAGGGCCAAAAATGTTGGTCCGCGTCGCAGACACGTCGCAGACTCTACTATCTTGGCTTTTAATTTATGAAACTTGTGGAAACACCTTCGCGTCGCGAACTTGTTTCCCGACAAAATCTGCGAAAATAGAACTCAAGTTTGACTTGTTTAAAAGGTCCAACTAAGTGAAGGGTAGTTTGGGTACTTTGGGGAATTATTATAAACGGTTATTCTACCTATTTTAGGGGATTTTAAGTTGGTTAAAACCCCAAAATCTAGAAATTAGACCCCATTCTTCATTTGACCCTTGCCTCTCAAAAGTAGATTCTCTTAAAAACTCCATTGAAGACCTCGATGAGGCTCAAGTTAGAAGATGGGTTTTCAACTGATATCTTCTTCAATTTCATGGGTCTTCAATAATTAAGGTATGGTGACTCTTGATTCTTGAATAACCTCTCATTCAACGAGTTCTATCAAAGATTTCAAAAGAGATTCAAAGACCAAAATTCCCAATTTTCAATCTAACCGTATGTTCTTTGTCAAATGATTTTCTAAATTATTCTATTGATGAATTGATGTGGAATTAAGGTTTTTAAGATAATTTTCAAAGGAATTCATGAAGAACCCATGATCCCCAAATTCTCAAAAATTGGCCTATGATATGGGTCTTTATGAATATGATTTCTATTGGTGAAATTGTGCTTAGATTAGATTGGATTGATGTTTCCTATGATTATCTATACGTATTCATGTTGAATTGTTGGTATATTGATGAGTTGAGAATTATGGCCTTATGGGCAAAGTTATGGGTTGATCCCTTTGTTTATGGAATTGTACTTAGATTATGTTTATGTTATTGAATTGTTTTGTTGATTCCTATTGCTATCTATGTAAATTGAGTATGAATTGTTGAGGATTGCTCTATGATGATCATGGCTTGGAGAATTGGTAAGTTGACCTAACTTCTAGTCTATAGTATGGGAATTGATATTGTGTGGCTTGATTCACTTATGTTGGAGGTGTTCACTTCTTGTCTATCTATGCATGTTGAAATCATGTCCTTGAAGGCAATAGATGTGAAGTGAATTTATGATTATGATACATGTGTTTATGAAGTCATGCTATGAAGGTTATGTATGAAATCCTCAATGCTTGCATCATGTTTAAAGTGTGTTGATGATGAGGAGTATAATGTGCATGATAATGTTAGGGATATGGAGTGGTCTACATGATTGATTAAGTTAAGCACTATTGTGGAATGACCCCTATATGAATGTGTGATCATATACATGTTAGGAGGACATATTCAATGTTGAATGTGTCCTTGTCTCTTATGATGAAGTGTGGTGTGTGGTCTAGAATCCCTAAGGGCTTTATATGTGAATAGCTCATGATTTGGTGACATTGTGAATGTGTTGAGATCCCTTGAAGGGAAGTGCACTCAATATCTATGTTTTTGCTATTATGTCACTATGAGGACCAATATTTACACACACACACTCTACATGTATATCTACGAATATGATGTGTTATGGTGTCTATTGAAAGGTTAATTCTTATATGCCCCCTTACATCTTATTATGCATGCAAAGTGTATGATTAGCAAGGTATGAACATGTGTTGTATGAAGGTGTTTATGTGAAAGTCTTTCTCACATATGTACACACACATGTGAAAGTGAGTCTCTTGAAAGGTTTCCTCAATTGTACTCTAAACTAGACTATGTTATGAATATGGTATGAATATGTGAAAGGTCATTCTCACAAAATGTAGGTTCTATGATGAAAGGTCATTCTCATCATAGAAACGTTTGAGCTATATAATATGAGGGATTAAGTCCCTAAAGCCTATTTTATGAACTAAGGTTAAATAAAGGCTTAAAGATGTTTAAAAAGGGAGTATGGAGCTTAGCACCGAGTGAACATGAAAAATGAGAGTGGGGGGCTTCACGTTTAGTAAGTCCGACTTCCCACAAGAGAACCTACACGTTTAGCAAGTCCGAGTTCCCAACGTAGATGTTATCTCATGAGATGGAAACCTCCACGCCTAGTAAGTCAAGGTTTTCTAGTAGCAATCTCCTTGTTCCATAACTACGTGCCCCCATAGGACTTAGCTTAGTGGATTCACTAGATACCTATTATGTATGTAGGTCGTACCTTGGCAAGTAGTACCATCTCTTTTCGGTGTAGGAGTAGAACACTGGAATCCATGTAGCTCACATGGTCTCTGTCGGCTATGGCAATGTCTCCTGAAAGTTAAGAAATAAACTAAGATAAGAATATGAACCCTAGTCATGATTTCTTGAAGAGTTACTTAGTGTAGGTAGGACTATGGACCCTACTTATGCATTGCACAAGTAGACTCTAAGGGAGGTTATGGTTAGGCTCTTTATGTAATGAAGACTATGGTCTATGTATGATAATATGAAAGAATGTTAAGGTTGACTTTACGTATGTCAAGACATGAAGTATGATTATGCATGTGAATTACACTTATGACTTCTTAATGGGTTTGCTTAGTATATGTGGGGGTGTGGGACTCCATGTATACATTGCACAAGTGAGCTTGTGAAGGGGTTGTGAAGGTGGTTTACGTATGATATGAACTAAATGGGTTATGACTAATGATGTAGTAGATGAATGATGTCTTATATAATGTTATGAAGTATGTTGGTCTTATGTCTAATGTTAAATGAAGATGTTATGACTTGTTAAATGCATCCCGGGATTCTTTCCATCTCAGAAGTGGATTCCCCTGCAAGGGTACTTGAGTACGACTACGGCTATGAAAAGCTTATCGAAAGAGGATGAAAGAGCGTAAACTCGACTCTAAAAGTTTCAGTTGCCTCCCTCTCTCCGCCCTATAACTGAAAAAAAGGAGCACGGCGAAAAGCCAACCTTCTTTTTTTTGATTCGTTTGACGAGGGAAGACCTTAAGTATATGATATGCCTAGTCTATGGTGGCTTCCTAGGAATACTTAGTGTGAGTAGTATTATGGGATGCTACTTGCACATTGCACTAGTGTGACTTGGGGGTTGTCTTAGTTGATGGTTCCTATGTGAAGACTATGTTTTATGGTATGCTTATGACTCTATGAATATATGTGGTTGGATTGATGAAGGCTATATGTAGGTTCACCCTAGGTAACCTTAAGGTGATACATTGCACCAAGTATTCCCTAAGGGTTGCTTGAGGAAATGAGTTAAGATAAAGAGGAAGGTAATGTATTGTATGCATTGAATGTGCCTAAAATGTTATAAGTGGCTCCATGTGCTATATGAATGGTTTCCATGTGTATGATGATGTATGTGGATTTATGTAGTTCCTATGGAACTAAATGTTCTTGAAGTTTCTCTAAAAAGGCATGATGCATGGTTTCCAACTAAATGTCCTTTAAAAGCATGTTTTTGCATGGTTATCATACTTAGTGCATCCTTGTACTAACACCATTTTTCTTCATCTTTTTACACCAAGTGTAGGTGGTGGTGGCTAAAGGGCTTTCCTAGAAGTGATGAGTTTGGCTTACTGTTCCCAAGTTCGAGTGTGTCCTCAAAGATTCAAGGACCTTCATGTTAAAGAGTCTCCTTAAGTTTAATGTACTAGATAGTAGTTCTATTGTATTGTAAGGGTTGTGCCCCTCTTGTGTTGTAGTCATGTTTTAAGATGGCTACCTTGAGATGTAGTATTCCGATTTGGTATTAAAGGTTTTAATGAGGTGACTTTTTAAGTATTGTCTTATAATATGAAAGTTTTAAATTTTCCGCTATTTTTCTATAATAAATGCTATAACGAATGCTAAGTACTTGTATAAGACTTCCAAGAGCTCGAATACGCCGGTAACGACTAGGGTGTGCTCTCGGGCCATTACACAAGGAGAAGATGAAGAAGTATCATGATCAAAATATTGAAAATCGTGAATTTGTTGTGGTGATCTGATGCTTCTATTCAACTCAAGGTTGTGCTTGTTTCCTGGCAAGCTCAAGTCCAAGTGGACCGGGCTATTTATAGTCACTCAAGTGTTCCCACGTGGAGCGGTCGAGATTGAGAACAAGGAGGGAACAAGGTTCAAGGTGAATGGGCAAAGGATCAAGGTCTACTTGGGGAAAGAGGAGAGTGTGTAAGAAGTTGATGAGACCTACTATCTTGATGAAGTCTGAATAATCAAGAAGCATGTGTTGTGTCGCGATGTTAAATCAAGCGCTGCTTGGGAGGAAACCGAAGATGTACAATCTAGCCAACAATAGGTTTTTCTGTTCGATTTTGGAGTTTTCTTTGTTTATTTGAATTTCCCTAATTTTTCAGATAGGTGTTTTATTATTGTATTAGTATTGGCTAGATATTGCATAGGGTCCATATTAGATAGGTGTTTATTTGAATTTCTCTAATTTTTCAGATAGGTGTTTTATTATTGTATTAGTATTGGCTAGATATTGCATAGGGTCCATGTCTAAAATGTGTCCAGAAAATGTAAAAATAAAGTCCTAACGGTTGCTACATGTGCAAGGATGAAAAGCCAAATCTACAGAGAAAGGGTGTGCAGAGGTCTACGGACCCCATCTATGGTCTGTGGTTCCATTCACGGACCGTGAATGATGTCCATAGACCCCATTTATGTATCCTAAATTTTTTAAGTGTTGAGTGACCTACGGACCTGACCTACCGTA
>JAJOOR010019159.1:0-36392 GCA_036250505.1 Solanum acaule
AAAAAAATAAAAATTAAAAATTAAAAATATTTTTTTAAAAGCAAACTTAATTTTATTTTTTTGGGGGGTGGGGGCTGAGGGGGGGAGGGGTAAAGGTGAGATGTGGTAAGAAAAAAAATTGAAATTAACAATATTTTTTAAAAACAAACTTGATTTTTTTTTTTGGGGGGTGGGGGTAGGTCGGGGGTTGAGGGTAGGGTGAAAATAATTTTTTTGAAATTGGAAATAATTTTTAAAAACAAACTTTAAATTATTATTTTTTTTTGGGGTGGGGGGGGGGGGAGTTGAGGGTAGGGGGGGGGTAGGGTGAAAATAATTTTTTTGAAATTGGAAATAATTTTTAAAAACAAACTTTAAATTATTTTTTGGGGAGAGAGTGGTAGGGGACTAGCGGGTGGGAGGGATCAGGGTAAGAGTGGGGTAAAAAAATAAAAAAATTGAAGCTGAAAAATATATTTAAAAAAAGCTTTAAATTTTGTTTTCAACAAAAAAAATGTATTAAAGTTGAAGGAAAGTTTTGGAAAATGTTTTCCTTACTTTTTGAAGGGAAGTCATTTTCCTTGAATTTGAGAAAAATGAGTTGATTTGGAAAACATTTAATCCAACCAAACATGAGAAAATTGGAAAACATATTCTCCTTCATACCAAACACACCCTTAGATAGAAAGCCTTTTACCATATTATTAAGCCAATAATGTTTGAACACCAAATGCCTTTTAGAGATAAGAAAGAAAGAAACAGACTATGAAATCCCTTCCCAAAGTGGGGTAAGCACTTGTTTGATTGCAAGACTAACATGGAGGTTGATAATAGAAGTTCCTCCAATGTTTACACAAGACCAAAATTAATTAATGTTAAAGGTCATGTAGATAATGTTACTTCAAGAAAAATTATAGCATAAACATGCTCAGCAAATTTGTTTTCTAATGTTTCATTGTTTAATCAGCTGCATTTTAACAAGAACCAAGTATGAGACTAAACAGAAAACAAGAACCTTAAGACTTCGTTTTCCTCAAATTCTTTGTGGTAGTTTGATACACGAAAACAACTGTTGTCATGCATAATTTGTAGTCGTTTTTTTAAAGACAAATCAACTGGCCTTCTTCTGCAAGATACGCAAAAGAAAAATCATTTCTCCAGTGGATTAACCCAACAAACTCGAGAACCAACACAAACATAAAAGACCAAAATTCAACACAGCAAAGTCAGAGACCTTCATTTGACACGCAATCGCCTAATATTTGAGATTATCAAGCTAGTACCATTAATAAATTAAGGCCAGACAGGAAGAGTAGTGCTCCAAGTAGTAACATTAAGATAAGCTTATACTTAACCAACATGAAAATGTATTTGACCAACCTACGATTAATCCTAAGATCTGATCTTCTACGCATTCACAGAACTATAAATCACCTTGTAACTTGCACCGATTGTCAGCAGTGCGGCAGAGACGTCAGCACCACCTGTGAAATAAATGGCAATAGCATGTTAATTGATAAAGAAGAAATAATAAATGATAAATGGTCATTTGAGTTTTGAAAAACACGAGATAATGAATGATACATGCACGATACAATAATGCACTACTTTTGCTCTCGACAAATCTTCATAATATTTTTAAAAAATGACAAAATTCTAGCTTGCCAAAACTCAACAAGTGCTCGAGGAATATCAAATGGCAATATTTATAATTAAATGCGAAGAGATGCATTTGTGTTGATGTGTAGATATGCAACATCATAATCAACTACCCACTTGATGGTTCTTGAAACACTAAACTTAATGGTCACTTATTAAAAGCTTCCAACTTACACTTTGAAATACACTAGTTATCTTCAAGATATTAACACTAGATTATACAAGCAGCATATTTCTCAGTTCTGACTTTCCTTTTGCTCCAAGAATAGGACATGAAGATATGAGAGCTGCTACATTACACCCAGAACACAAGCTCTTCTTGCCAGGGTATCAGGAACGGAATAAAGGAGGAAATTCAGGTTCTACCATTGATTAGATACTCAAAAACAAATGTCTCAATCCCAAACAAGTTGAAGATTTGATTAAGTACTCAGTTTAGCAAAATGACATGCATCTTCTAGTACTACACTCAATTTCCCTCTGTAGCTATCTCCCACACATTCAGGTTGGCTCTTCTAAGCATAGATACTATCGGTTCCGTACACTTTAAAAAATATTCAACTCTATCCCACCATTCATCATAAGAGATTTTATTTCACATGTCCTTGCTTCAAGTACTTTATCTCCCTTGTAATTTTTCCAGCGACGATTTCACTTTATGAATACTAGAAGTCATGAGACTATGGGAAGCACATCTTGTTTCGACAACTTTTAACAAAAATAGTTTCGAATGATTTTGGAAAATGGCATGCACCATTTCATGGTTCACCATGAAATTCATTAAGCTACTCACTTCACCAATCAATTTTAGTATCCTTTGACCATTCACAACTTCAAAAGTGAGGTGATTTTTCGAAAAGTTGACATATACTTTGCAAAGCAAGATTAGGCAATGAATGACACACGGTGTCAAAAATATGTGAGGAAAAATTTGTTCAACATAGAACCGGCAAGCTTCATATTTCCTGCATTATCGGTGATAACTTGAACAACATTTTTTATGCCTTTAAGAAACAACTTAGCAATATACACACAACCCTTGACAATTACACTAGAATCAACCGACTTTAAGAAATTGGTCCACCACTAGATGCTCTCATTATATTTATCAATGGTCGCCTTTAAATATCATGCCATCCAAACAAATCGACAATCCTTTTACATGTATCATTAATAGGTTGTAATTTTCTATCTATATTAGTCTTTTCTTAAGCCAAAAGAGTAGTTAATAACCTATTATAAGTTGGTGGAATATACTCAGACATATGATTTGCCACCAAATACTTTTTCAAGTAAGGAGAAGTTGTAACTTGAATGATAAATCTGATGCATAGAACATCCGAGTTGCCAACTTGTTGGCAGTGGTTCTGTTAGAAATGCTAAAAGATTTCTCTAGTGCTCCACTAGTTGAACCTTTTCTCTTTTTTTCGGTTGTCATAAATCTGAGCTTTCCGGTAGAGTTACATAATTTGCCCTTTTTTTTGCATCCAATTGTACCATTGATTTTTAGCTTCTTCATTTGCCAAATACTTCATGACTAATCTCTTTGCATATTGCAACTCCCTGACCGGAGAAATTTAAAAGATGTGCTTTTATTTTAGAATATGAATCCGTAACTTTTTTATTGCAAAAAGTTACATGACCATACTCTATTTCCACCACCATTAAGAGCCTTAATATGAATCCATAAAGGTTTATCATCAAAACTTGATCCAACAACTTTTTGTTGATCTCGAAATACCCTTTCCTTCTTGTTTTTCAGCGCTACTGATGATGCCATGGAGGACCATAGGACGTTTCTCTTCTTCCAGAGCCATATTCAAAAGTTCTTCATCCCCCTTGGCATCATCAACAACGACTGGAAAAAAAGGAAAAGTACTTCGAAACCAACAAAATGTGTTGGAACAAATTTTGATGACAATCCTTTATGGAATCATATTAAGGTTGTTATGGTTGCTCTTAATGGTGGTGGAAATAGAAACATACTGTAAAACATAAAATCTCTTATGATGAATGGTGGGATAGAGTTGAATCTTTTTAAAGTGTATGAAACCGATAATATCTATGCTTAGAAGAGCCGACCTTGATTGTCCACAATTGCACCTTATTTATGACATGTGGGATACAATAAGCGAAAAAGTAAAGGTGATTGTATTTGAGCATGAGGGGAAAGATCGTATTAATGGCCAATAGGATTTTCTTTGAGAAAATTCAAGAAATTCTCGTGGCTAGGTGGAATAAGAACAGTATTCTGTTAAATTATATGACACATTTCCTTGGTTTCCAAATACTACCATGAATCGTGGCTTCAAAGTGAAAGCAATGGGATAAGAAGACTTGTATCTAATGAAGATAGAGAGATTTCCTTATATAGAATCAAATGCGTCAATTATCAAAGATCCAAATGATTCAAAGCAAGATTCTTTGGAGCAAGGGGCATTTTGTAGTGGAAATGGTCACTTTAGTGAGCCTCATGTAATTGATGCTATATGGGGTATGAGGAGCCTCTATCTTAGTGGGCTAACCATGGTATAAACGCTCAACTTTTACAAAGTTTGGCTTACAAATTGCTTTCCTGGTTGACTTCTTCATCTTGTTGCGAAAGGAATTGGAGAACTTTTTCATTAATATATAGCATCAAGAGGAACAAATTGGCTACTTCAAGGATCGAAGATTTCTTTGTTGTGCATTATAATCTCTGCTAGGTGTCTCAAAGAAAAGAAAAATACACAAGTAACCCAAGTAACAATTGGGATTTAGGTAAGTTTTTTTGATATTTCTCGAGTAATCTTTTTAATATGATAAGTTTCTTTCACAATAACCTAAAATTCATTTGATATTGTTTTAGGTGGAGATCATTTTAATATTGATGGAAGTATCAATGATTTTGTTGAATTGTCAATTGACGAACCTCCACTAGGAGTCCTCCTTGAAAATGAAGTTGAAGATTTGGAAAATGACATGGAAGAAATTGAGAAAGATGGCCTTTGAATTAAATGTACTCATATAGATGCCTCAAGTATAACTTAGTTTAAATGTGCATGTTATGTTCTCTTTTTTGGTCTATGAACTTGTGAACATGGAGTTTATGTATAAATTTTTGTGATCATTTGACTATCTTAATTTAAATAGCTAATTATTTTAAATTTGTGACTCTGACTCTCTTGACTTTTTGTTAGACTATTTGATCTATAACCTGGGAAACTTCTATAGACTAAAGGTATGTCTCATTTGATTTATATCTCACTCTCAACCCTTTTTTTAACTTTTATTTGTTATATTTTGATAAGGTTATAAAATCTTAATACTTTGTTCATTTGTTGTGTGAGTTGTAGAAAATTGGATGAATCATGCCCTTTTGGAGAGGTCTACATGCTTGCAGCCTACCTATATATTAATTATTGAGTATAAAAGACTCAATTGCTAGTTACTACACTCTACAAGGCACAAGTTACATGTAAGTTTTCCACAATGTCTCATAGAATATGGTGGAATGAGCATAGCAAAGGGGCATACAACGTAAATTCACGGTACAAGTACTTCAATTTGACAATGTCACAGAACATCATCTGGTCATGGAAACAAATTTGGAAAGACAAAATACCTCTGAAGGTGGCATGCTTGTCATGGCTGTTAGTGAAAGAGGCTGTTTTTACACATGAAAACCTGAGAAAGAGGAACATCATTTTAGTTACACATTGTTGTTTGTGTGGAGAGGCAGCTGAGACAGTGGGACACTTGTTCTTGGGTTGCAGAATCAGAGACGAAGATTTTCATCAATCTCAGAGGCATAATATGGACAATGCCTAGCAAGATAGATTGCTGACACTCTCTCTAGTTGGGAGGAAGCTGGGATTGGAGCCAATAATTGGAGCTATTGGAGAACCATCCCAGCCTGCATTTGGTGGACTCTTTGGAAGGAGAGGAATACAGAAGATTAAAACGTATTGTATTTTGCTTATGTGTTTTTGGTATACAAAGAACTCTCCTATAGATGCAGAAGATATCCTAGAATCATGCTAGGAAGAGAAGTTCTTTGTTTCTTACTAAATACTTACTTGTTGTAAAGGGATTTTAGCACTACCTAAGTGCTGGTTTATAATACAAGTGTTACCTCATAAAAAAAAAGATTATGAACTAAAAAATATCCATCTAATTTTGAAATATAACACATAACATGATAATCTTTTACAGGTTTTCAATGAACGTCTACCTCAACATTGGGCATTTAGTAGTCTGGCTTACAAATACTAACTTCAGTGATAAAGTCGAAGACTTTGACTGACATTGTCTTCCACCAGATGAAAGGAAGCACGAAAGCTACTCTCCTACAAGCAACAAAATACTATCTTCTCTTTGAAAGCAAAGAAGCATCGAAAACATTATTTGAGTAAAAAAGTAAGGAAACAAAATTAGCAGGGGATCCCTATGCAACAGAAATTTCAAGGCCAAAGGTCCTAGAACACCGAAACCCTCTTTCTTTGAGATGACTTTTCCCCTTGAACCTTTGTCACAAGGAACAAATTTAAAATGGAGGCAGGTCTCAGGTAGATTCTAAAGCCAGTTGGAAGGGAGTCAATTATTTCATCTGTGCCGTCCCTCCCCTGCCCAGAAAGATCCTCTTGAAAGGCAAAAGAGGGACTTTTTTTTTATGAGCGTGGTGTCTGGGCCAGCTTTCACGCACCTCGACTAATTCCATGGATACCTGCCACCTCCCACCAGCAACAAGTACCAGGTAACTTTGTCCACCAAGGCTAGGACAGATGGGAAGAATCACCTAGTGATTTTTGTCTCCGCTGGGAATTGAACCTTGAGACCTCATGGTTCTCAACCACTTATTGACCATTAGGCCACACCATTGGATGCACAAAAGAGGAATGGTTGGCAGTGAGAGCCATGTATATATAGTGTGTTTGGGTAAGCTTACTTTCTGCTTATTTTGCATTTGGTGAACACCAAAAGTGCTTGTACCCCAAGTACTTATAAGTCAAAATCAACAGAAACCATAAGTTGATTATCCAACTTATCTCTTCTCAACTTATAAGTAAGTTTGGCTTGAGCTAAAGTTTTACTCTCTTTATTTCAATCATGTATCTTAATTTCCTTTTTAGTTTGTTTCAAAAAAAGAATGTCACTTTCGATATTTAGCAACTCTCTAATTCAAACATCCACGTGGCATGTTTAAGATCACAAGCTCAAGGGGAATTTTAGTACATTACACACATCTTCAATTTAAAAAGATCTAAAAACCTCTCTTACTTTCTTAAACTCTGTGCTCAGTCATACTACTACTATAAGTCTACAACAACAACAAGATACCCAATGTAATCCCATAAGTGGGGTCTGCGGAGGATGGATGTGTATGCAGACCCCTACTTTGTGAAGACAAATAAAATGAAATGGAAGGAGTACTATTTTAATCATAATAATTTTTGCAATTCCTAAAATTCCCTTCCAAAACAAACACCTAACTCCCTTTCCATTCTATTTGTCATTTGCCTTTCTCCATGTAAAGATACTTCCGAATTTATATTTTTTATTAACAACATTAAGGGCATCTCAAACATTTTAACATAAAATTATGAAATTTTGTGGTAAAATCTTACCTTGGATGAACCTTGGAAAAAGTATATTTTGAGAACCTCTCTTTCTAGGGTAAATTTATGAACTAGGGAGGTGAACCACGACTTTGGGGTTTTTGATAGGATTTGTGACGTGCGCTATCGCGCGGATAACGTCTTGGGTATGTAACCGGCACGCTGCAAGGCAGTAGCTGCAGCCTCAGTGCAGCGCTAGCGTGCAACCGACGCGCAGCTTGTGCACAGCAAGATAGTGTCTAGTAAAATGGGCATTACTTTGTGTACAAATATCATATCAGTGAACAGTTGGAAGCTTTAGAAACTAGACTCAAATACCTTTAATTTGACAGGTCATAGGTCACCTAACTCTACATATGTTGAGAGATATGGTCATTTGAAGTTGACTCTTACATGAACTTTTGCAAAAAACTTAGCCGATAGAAAAATTTTGACCTTGGCTTGGTGTTTGAGGTACATTACGACCCTAAAGCACATATGATACACTGACCGCACTTAGTAAAGGACCTAAACATATATGTACAACTAGAGTCGTCAATATGGGCTAGGCCCGTTGGACCGGCCTGGCCTAACCCGTGATTTTATAGGGCTGGGCTACGATTTTTGGAGCCCATTTAAGAAAAGGGTTTTTTAGCCCGGCCTGAATAAGTCTGCCGATTTGTGGGGTTGAGAAATATGGATAAGGCCGGCCCGTGAGCCAAATAAAAATTAATTAAAAAATAAAAATAAAATAGAGTATTAAAAATAACAAGAGTCTAAACTCAAAATTTGTTTAAAATTTGAAATATTACAATTTAAATACAAATTATATTTATAAAATATGTAGTACATATAATAAAAATCCCCTAAAATTTCTAGGGAATTACATAGGCCATAGCCTATGGAATATTGTCATAGTTTTTGTGTTTTATTATGATCATTGGAAAACAAATTAGGTTAATATTTCTATTTAGCTATTTATGCCTTTACTTGAAATCAAACTTAATAATTATTATAAAGATAATTTTATTTGTGCATTTGATTAACAAGCAGTAACACTAACAACATGTAATATTGTCTTGTCGATATTTATGATAATATTTTTAAATTATAATTTAATTTAAAATATTATAAAAAATATACTTTTAAGAAAAGAGGGTTGGCCCAACAAAGTCCGTAGCCGACCATTTTCTGGCCCACACAAAAAATGGGCTAGCCTGGCCTGGCCCGTCAAATTTCAAAGCCTGTATGGGTTAGCCCGAATGGGGTAGGGCCAACCCATATTGACAACTCTATGTACAACAAAGAAATCATCAGGTTCAAGCCTATACGCATATGGGCAATAGTTCAAATCTTTGCTTGGAAGTTACAGGGCGTTACAACATCTCCCCTTAGGGATCATTCGTCCTTGAATAAAGATCAAAGCTAGAAAAGATATGTGAATAGAGTAAATTAAGATTTATTTGGGCTATTTGTTCTATATATACATACTAGCATAAAGTAAATTGCACTAACAATAGGGGTCTAGCAATCCACTATAAGAAATGTAGAAGCACAAGTTAAGAGCGCAAGAATTAGCATAGGCATGAAGAAAATAGAAAGAAAATGAACTTTGCCTCTATTGGCCTCTATATTACTTGATAATGGAACTCTTATAATATTTCAATGGAAGGAATCATAGCATATTCATGTGAGACACCAACATGGATCCATAGAGTATAAACGATATAGATTGAACATGGGCCACACCCCATCTAAAGGTACTTGATTGGAAATTGGATACCATGGGCATGAGGTAAGAATAGTTCTATTATGACTTAAGTGACACACTTTGAAGCTTAGAAACACTTCTCAACTATGCTTCTTTTATTGCATACTACCCTTCAACAATTGCAACTTATAACCTCGTAAGGATATATGTTTCTACTCAAGTCTGAGTCTAGCTCATGCTCTCACCATGTTCAAGCCTAACTTGGAGTCACCAAGTGTTACATGTAAGATGAATGTACTAATCCTATATTTCTGTAGGAAATTCCATACCAAGAATATTACTTCTTCTTACCAGACTATTCAACTAACCTCAAGTCCAAATTAAGAAACTACTAGCGCATAATGCATTCATCCATATTTATCAACATAATAATTCAAGCCTATCACTATAACCACTTCATGGACTTCAAGGTAACCAACCCATCTAATAGTCTATCTTTCCTAGCGTCTTTACAAGCTAAAACTTTCAAGGACTACTACCAAGAGACACACCAAGACTTCTCATCTAGCTGTTTCATACATAATCCTTGATCTCCCTCCACTTCTATAAACTTAGGTAGAATAAGCATACACCCAATCTTCCCAATAAGAGAGAACTACCTTCTCATCTAAAACCATTATTCAGTTGTTATCAACACCACTATCGCAACATCGAGAGGGTCACTAGAGAACTAGAGTACGAGGATCTAAAATAAGAGAATAATGTTAAATTATAGCTTATAATTATCATTACTTAACACTCATAAATGAGGGCCTAAAGAGAAAAGTGTATTAGGCATGAGTACGTCATGTACTTGAAGCATAAACCATACATAGACAAACATTGTAAGTGTAGAATATGTCATCACCATTCATCACCACCATAGGTGAACGTAAGTAGGGTTTAGAACAATGAGATCATAGGCACGAGTTGTTCAAGAAATCTGATATGAAAATATACAAAGTGTATTGTGATTTCACTTATCACCAAGAATGTGTCATGAGTACATAGGGTTGAGCATACTAAGAAATCACGGGTGCATACAACATAATTGTACATCATAGAGCTAGAAGTCATGGATTCATGGAGTAATATGGGGGTCATCGTTCTAAAGCTATTATTCTAGAATTGAGCATAGGCATGAATCAGTATGAGGTTCATGAGTATGGGTCATGGGTCATGGGTATGATGCTAACACGCAAGAGATGAGTAGAATGTCATAATAACTGAAATATGAGGAATACTCTAGAGTAGAAATGAATTGCTATCTTCATCATAACTCCTTTTGAAATGCAATACAATCTGATTCACAAGAATTGAGTTGCGTCTTTCTCCCTATCATTTCCCCTTAGATCAAAGTCAACATTCCAAGCTTGTGCCTATTCCATATCCTCTAAACTCAGTGATAGTATACACATGAATGCTTAACTTACTCAGACAAACTATATTTGGAAGATGCTAGCTTTGTAAAAAAATATTCCTTTTAGACATACCACCCTCAACTTATTCTAGCTTCTATAATCATCATCATATAACTTAAACTCTAGCAAACATAACCAATTCCCCTAGCACCTCATAGTCCTTATCTTTCTTGATATCCTACTAACATCCCACCTCTAAGTTCATATCCCTCTGAATCAATAGAGAATAAAGCTTCACAAAGAGACAGAACTCGGTCTAGCTCTCAATCCTCGATTCAACCCTTAAGAATACCATATAAGACATACTCAAACACACTATCTTAGAACACTAACACTTAATAATCTTAGAATATCATGGAAACACATATTACCTTGGGTTCAATTCTATCTTCCTAACGCTTAAGGATCTCTTTATCCATTGACTTAGTCACCATTCATTATCTTACCTACGAATCACATCCATATCACACTTGCACCATCACACTTTTTGAAAATTCATAAACTTATATTTTTACATGTGTTATTTCAAGCCTACTAGATCGATTCCATAAAACTAGCATCACTAACCCCAAGCCACCATTTATTTCAACCTTGGTGATCATTCACATTTAAAACTTAGTGTCTAACACCAAACATGCATAACAACCCAACTTCAAATACTATTCTGGCTTAATAGCTACTAGACAAAAATTGAGAAACACGAGTCCACTAAATCCTCATACTAATAATAGTTGATCTTAATCTTACGGTCTATCTAATTATAATACATTAGCATATCCTTCTTTCACACATCACCACTACTTATTCATCTGTCTGTCAAAACTATATTCATAACTCTATAAGCATCAAGAGGTTCCTTTTTAGAATCACAAAGTGAAGCCTAGATATATCAATTCTTAACCACTTTATACTTTCATTAATGACCTATATCATAAACTCCCTTCCAAGTTCAACCATAATTTAAGTCATTTTAACCAATGACTTATTTTCTACATTCCACCATGAGAGCTACATCAACTTACTACCCATTAGTTGACACCTGAACACATATCACTTCAATTCTAAGTTAATGGATACGTAACTTACATACATATAAATACTACACTTCGATAATTCATTATCTCTACCGTTCTTAATACTACCGATCTAGATTCACACTTCTAATTTTGGGTCATTCTATTAATAAATCATAACATCCCAAATCACACTATTTTATGTGTGACAATACTAACCAAGAATATGGACACATACTTTCTCCTTTCATGAATGTTCTATGTAACGCAGATTTATAGAAGAATCTGAATGCATATCATATTTTGGCTCAACAACACAATTCATATAACTAAGAACGGAAGATTTTGAATTAATGGGCTAAAGCACACTAATGGGCTCCTCTCAAGCCCTGTGTGTGATCTATGAAATGATGATAGTTCTATCTGAGAACACCTTACACACCTTACCAGTAGGAGTTGACCTTTACTACTTCTATCACTCTGAAGATGAGGAATAGTTAGAGAATATGAACCAATGCAAGAATTTACATATGTTTCTTAGGTGATAGCTCTGTTGCACAATCAAGAGAAGGAAAGAAAGAAAATATTTCCTAAATATCATGTAGCCTCCCTTTGAAAGTGTGGCACACTTCACACCCATAAAAAGGACTACTAGATGTGATTTTTCAGACATCCTAAGACACTTGAACCTAATGCTTTGGTACCAAGTTAATCACGACCCAATTCTGCACCCTAGCCGAGAAACAGTTTTCAAACCAAAAGTGATCTCAAGCTAACCCTTGGCATAGCATATCTAAGCATATCATACGTAAATTGAAGGGGAAGTTGTAAACTAAAATCATTATTGAAATAGATTACAGAAATAAGTCTATTACAACTGATACTAATGTCTGAAAGCCTCTAAACTAAATAAAACGATTTGTTGGGACAAGACCCCAGACTGCCTAAAAGCTAACACAACTAAAGTGAATAAAATCTAATAACTCATAATTGAAGTCCTCTAAATGTGAGGACTCGCCACAATTTTAAATGTAGAGGAACTTAGTGGAACGTCTTCCCGCAAATTTAAATCAGTGTGCTGAAATCTACATCATAAAACGATGTAGTGTCAATATATGGAATGTATCAAGTATGCAAGGAAAGTAATTCAAGAAATTATGTTATTGGATATTAAAAATGGTGAATTTGAAAGTAGGCCTATAAACCTTAACTATAAAATTGAATTCATGAAAACTGAGGAAATTTAGACATGATGAAAGGAATTCCTCATTAGAGTCCTACATACCTTAATTGCTTCAAAATAACCAATAACCTTAAACTTAACACAACTGAAGTGAATAAAATCTAATAACTCATAATTGAAGTCCTCTAAATGTAAACTCACCACAATTTGTTTGAATGTAGAAGAACTTAGTGGAACATCTTCCTGCAATCAGTGTGCTAAAATCTACATCGTAAAACGATGTAATGCCAATATATGGATTGTATTGGTATGCAAGATAAGTAAATCAAGAAATTATGTTATTGAATATTTTTTTTTGATGACAAGGGAAACCCGCAGCCGCTACCCTTTGGCTGCACACAGGGTAAAACCCCCGCTTCTATGAAATAGCTCGATCACATAGGAGAGGTAACCCGCACTAGGCAAGCCTGGTGCGACGAACTCGACCCAGAAGGAAAATCTCTTACTTTCGCTGGCAAGGGGTTTCGAACTTGAGACCTCCATCATGGAAGTCCCAAGCTCAAACCACTGGCCACCCCGAAGGGTATTATGGTATTGAATATTAAAAATGGTGAATTTGAAAGTAGGCCTATAAACCTTAACTATAAAATTGAATTCATGAAAACTGAGAAAATTTAGACACGAGGATGAAAGGAATTCCTCATTAGAGTCCTACATACCTTAATTGCTTCAAAATACCCAAGAAAACTAGAATCTTGGAAGAAGAAAAACAATGAAACCTTTCTTGAACCTTGGATATGAGTTCTTGAGGTCTTTTTTCTTGAAAATCTATGAATATCATGAGTAGGAGGTATTAATTCGTGTTAAGATGAAGAAATTATGAAATTCTATGGTCAAATCTTACCTTGGATGGTGGATGAACCTTGGAGAAAGTTAGTTTCTTAGAGAACTTCTCTTCCTATGGTAAATTTATGAACTAGCGAGGTGAACCGCGACTTTGGGGTCTTCTATAAGGTTTCTGACATGCGCTATAGCGTGGATAACGTCTTGTGCGCGCAGCCACGGTGCGGCAGGGCAGTAGTCGCTGCCTTAGCGCGCAGCTGGCACGTAGCTCGTGCACAACAACACAGTGTCTACTAAAATTGGCATTACTTTGTTTACAAATATCGCATTGATGAATAGTTTGATGTGTTAGAAACTAGACTCAAATACCTTTAATTTGATAGGTCATGGGTCGCCTAACTCTTCATATGTTAAGTGATAAAACTGCTGACTTTTAAGCTCAGAAACACTTCTCAACTACGCTTCTTCTCTTACATACAACCCTTCAACAGTTGCAACTTATAACCCTCACAAGGATATATCTTACTACTTCTACATACGTCTGAGTCTAATCGGATGCTCTCACCATGTTCAAGCCTAACTTGGAGTCACAAAGTGTTACACATAAGATGAAGGTACCAATCCTATATTTCAGTACGAAATTCCACACCAAGAATATTACTTCTTCTTACCACACAATCAACTAACCTCGAGTTCAAATTAAGAAACTATTAGTGCATAATGCATTCACCCATATGTTATCAACATAATATTCAAGCCTACCACTATAACCACTTCATAGACTTCAAGGTAACCAACCCGTCTAATAGTTTGTATATGTCCTAATATCTTGACAACATAAATTTTCAAGGACTACTACCAAGAGACACACCAAGACTTTTCATCTAACTATTTCATACAATAGATCCTTGATCTCCCTCCACTTTTATAACCTTAGGTAGAATAAGCATACCCCAATCTTCCCAATAAAAGACAACTACCTACTTATCTAAAACCATCATTTAATAGTAATCAACACCACCATCGCAACATCGAGAGGGTCACCAAAGGTCTAGAGTATGAAGATCTAGAATAAGAGAGATATTGTTAAATTATAGCTTATAATTATCACTACTACACTCACAAGTGGGGACCTAAAGTGAAAAGTGTAATAGGCATGAGTATGTCATGTACTTGAAGCATAAACCATACATAGAGAGGCATTGTAAGCATAGAATATGTCATAACTATCCATCACCACCATGGGTGAACGTAAGTAGGATTTAGAACAATGAGATCATAGGCATGAGTTGTTCAAGAAATCTGATATGAAAACATACAAAGTGTATTCTCATTTCACTTATCACCAAGAATGTATCATGAGTACATAAGACTGAGCATATTGAGAAATCATGAGGGCATACATCATAAATTGTACATCATCGAGCTAGACGTCATCGATTCTTGGAGTAATATGGGGGTCGTTGTTCTAAAGCTATTGCTCTAGAATTTAAGCATGGACATGAATCTGTATGAGGTCCATGAGTATGGGTCATGGGCATGATGCTAACACACAAGAGATGCGTAAAATGTCATTATGACTGAAATATAAGGAATACTATAGAAATCAATTGTTATCTCATCATAACTCCTTCTAAAATGCATTACAATCTGATTCATAAGACTTGAATTAGTTCTTTCTCCCTATCATCTCCCCCTTAGATCAAAGCAGACATTCCAAGCATGTGCCTATTCCATATCCTCTAAACTCAGCAATAATATACACATGACCGATTAACTTACTCGGACAAACTATATTTGGAAGATGCTAGCTTCGTTATAAGATATTCCTTTTAGGCATACCACCCTCAACTTATTCTAGCTTCTATAATCATCATCATATAACTTAAACTCTAGCAAACATAACCAATTCCCCTAGCACCTCATAATCTAATCTTCCTTGTTATCCTACTCACATCCCACCTCTAAGTTCATATCCCTTTGAATCAACGGAGGATAAAGCTTCACTAAGAGACACAACTCTGTCAATCTCTTAATCCTCAATTCAACTCTTAAGAACACCATATAAGACATACTAAAACATATATCTTAGAACACATAACACTTAATAATCTTAGAATATCATGGAAGCACATATTACCTTGGGTTCACTTCTATCTTCCTAACGCTTAAAATCTCTTTTATCCATTGACTTAGTCACCATTCATTATTTTACCTACGGATCACATCTATATCATACTTGCACCATCATACTTTTTGAAAATTCATAAACTTATATTCTTACAAATGCTATTTCAAGCCTACTAGATCGATTCCATAAACTAGCATCACTAACCCCAAACCATCATTTATTTCCATATTGGTGATCATTCACATTTCAAACTTAGTGTCTGACACCAAACATTCACAACAATCCAACTTCACATACTATTCAGGCATAGTAGCAACTAGATAAAAATTGAGAAACACAAGTCCTCTAAAACCTCATACTAATAATAGTCGATCTTAATCTTACAGTCTATCTAATTATAATACATTAGCATATCCTTCTTTCATGCATCACCACTACTTATTCATTCATATGTCTAAACTATATTCATAGCTAAGCATCAAATGGCTCCTTTTTAGAATCACAAAGTGAAGTCTAGATATATCAATCCTTAACTACTTTATACTTTCATTAATGGCATGTATCATGAACTTCCTTCCTAGTTCAACCATAACCTAAGTCCTCTTAACCATTGACTTATTTTCTATCTTCCACCATGAGATCTACATCAACTTACTACCCCTTAGTTAACACCAGAATACATACACTATCTTATGGGTGACAATACTATCCAAGAATTTGGACACATACTTTCTCCTTTCATGAATGTTCTATGTAATGAAGGATTATAGAAGAATCCAAATGCATGTCATATTTTGGCTCAACAACACAATTCACATAAATAGAATTTAAGATTTTGAATTAATGGGCTAATACACACTAATGGGCTCTTCTCAAGCCCTTTGTGCAATCTCTGAAATGATGATGGTTCTATGTGAGTAGACCTGAGAAGACCTTATCAGTAGGAATTGAGCCTTACTACTTCTATTACCTCAAAGATGAAGAATAGTTAAAAAATTTGAAGCAACACACGAATCTGCATATGTTTCTAAGGGGATAGCTCTATGCATGATCTAGAGTATGAAAGAAAAGAAATATTTCCTAAACATCATGTAGCCTCCCCTTATAAGTGTGGTGCCCTTCACAACCATAAAAAGAACTACTAGATGCAACTTTTCAGACATCGTAGG
The DNA here is from genome assembly GCA_036250505.1 of Solanum acaule. Taxonomy (NCBI): domain Eukaryota; kingdom Viridiplantae; phylum Streptophyta; class Magnoliopsida; order Solanales; family Solanaceae; genus Solanum; species Solanum acaule. The sequence goes on from JAJOOR010019159.1 coordinate 16,725, forward strand.
ACACTTGAACCAAATACTTTGATACCAAGTTTGTCACGACCCAATTCTACACCCTAACCGAGACACGGTACTTGAAACCACAAGTGATCCCAAGCTAACCCTTGGCATAACATACATATCTAAGCATATCATATGAAAACTAAAGCAGAAGTTGTAAACTAAAATCATAATTGAAATAGATTTTAGAAATAAGTCTATTACAACTTAATGCTATTGTCTGAAAGCCTCTTAATTTAAATAAAACGATTTGTCGGGATAAGACCACGGATTGCCTAAAAGCTAACACAACTAAAGTGAATAAAATATGATGACTCACAACCGAAGTCCTCTGAATGCGAGGAGGATTCACCACAATGTTGAAAGTAGAGGAACTTAACGGAATGTATTCCCACAAATCGGAATCATTGCGTAGAAATCTACGTCATAAAACGATGTACCGTCCATACATGGAATGTATTGTTATGCAAGGTAAGTAATTCAAGAAATCATGTTATCGGATAATAAAATGGTGAATTTGAAAGTGGGCTTATAAACCTTAACTATAAAATTGAATTCATGAAACTAAGGAATTTTAGAATGAGGATGAAAGGAATTCCTCATTAGAGTCCTAGATACCTTGCTTCAAAATATCCAAGAAAACTAGAATCTTGGAAGAAGAAGAACCACGAAACCCTTCTTGAACCTTGGAGATGAATTCTTGAGGTCTTTTTCTTGAAAATCTATGAATATCATGAGTAGGAGATATTAATTTGTGTTAAGATGAAAAAATTATGAAATTCTATGGTCAAATCTTACATTGGATGGTGGATGAACCTTGTAGAAAGTTAGTTTCTTGAGAACTTCTCTTTCTAGGATAAATTTATGAACTAGGGAGGTGAACCATGACGTTTCAAACGTGCGCTATTGCGCGGATAACGTCTTGGGCAAGCATCCAAAGCGCGGCAAGGTAGTAGCTGCTGCCTCAGGGCGCTAGCACGCGGCCGGCACTCCTCATGCACAACAAGACAGTGTCTAGTAAAATGGGCATAACTTAGTGTACAAATATCGAATTTACGAACAGTTTGATGCATTAGAAACTAGACTCAAATACCTTTAATTTGATAGGTCGTGGCTCTTTATATGTTGAGAGATATGATCGTTTGAAGTTGACCCTTGCATGAACTCTCGCGAAAAACTTAGCCGGTAGGAAGGCTTTGAACTTGGCTTGGTGTTTGAGGTACCAAACGACCCCAAAACATATATAATACACTTATCACACTTAGTAAACGACCTTAACATCTATGTACAACTTAGAAATCATCGGGTTCGGGCCTGTACACATACAGAAAATGGCTCAAATATTTGTTTGGAAGTTGCAAGGCATTACAATGGCCTTAGATGGGAAGGTGTGGAGAACACAAATTAGGAAAGAAGGTTAGCATGTAAGAGTGTGTCCATACTAGTAGTCATAGAACTACGCTTGTTTCTTGTTCTTTGATTTTTGTTAATATCTGTGGTTTCTTGTATTTTGTTGTAGTTCGATTATAGTATTATTTGTTGTAGTGTTGTTTTACTACTATCTATTGTATTTGTTATTATTTATTGTCTCTTGTACTTCAATTACGTCTTTTTCTAGATTGTTTTCATCTTTGAGGTAAATGTCCATCGGAAACAACTTCTCTACCTCACCTCTAAGGTAGATGTAATGTTTGTGTACATTCTACCCTCCGAGAACCCTTTTGTGGAACTACATAGGGCAGGTTTTTGTAGTTGTTGTTGCTGCATTAGGTACTCATGCTAGGGGCACGAGCACACTTGCTTCCCCTTTTTATAGCTACCGCTGCAAATTACATCCCATTTCACTCACATTCATTCAACTATATATCCTACATTGCCTTAAATACTTGTGCTAGACACACATGCAAACTTAAGAACTGTTCTTATATGGGTATTGCTCAGTTGCATTAAATAGGTTTTATGGTGAAGTTAAATAAAATGAATTGTACTGGTGGCCTTCAAATCAAATTGATGTATGAAATTTCTAGTAGATTTTATTAAAACAGCTTGATTAAGAAGCAGAACAATACCAGATTATCAATTCCAATGATGCAGGTATAGTAGAAGTCACAGGACATGCCAATTTTGCAAATATGTTCCCCTTTTCTTGATGAACAAGCATTTCCAATCAACAATCAGTTTCATCTAAAATTTTGTTCAGCTTGCAGTTTTTTATGATCATAAATCAAAAAATTCAGATATTCTGTTTTATTTTATTTACACTGCCTTCAAATATGCATAGCAGAAACAGGAAGGCACACTTGAATGTTGCTCATAGATGAGCCACTTTTCTAGCACTGAAATGGTTATAAGGTAACAGTAAAAAAAAGATGAAGGAACTCTGCTGCACAAAATTTGTGTACGAACTTGCTCACTAATAGAAATCACAAATAGGTTGATTCAGGAAAGAAGAAATGAATATATACCTGATAACTAGTGACATATCCAAAGGAGATACTAATTGTGCTCCTCAGAAATTGTAGGCGATATATCTGTTGTTTTCTTCGCTTCAGACATCTCAACTTCGCATGCAGCAACATCTGGTGTATTTTCACTTTCCAATCTCATCTGTTTGAGCTTATCTAATTGTATAGCACGTAGCTCATATCTGATCATCAACATTAATTGAACTTTAACTTCTTCAGTAAGTAGAAGCACAAGAACATTTGCAAAGTTAGTACACGGAACTTACTTGGCAACAAAATCCTTAACGAGAGAAAAATATATCGTCCAAAATTGGTGATCCTTTAAAATACGCGGGCATAATTTGAACCTCAATTGTGAGAGTTCCTGAATGTTGCAATTAAGTGAACAACCGATTTAAGAAGATAATGGATAAGAGTGAAGACAAGCAACCACAACTAAATGCCAACTGATAAAGCTGATGCAGGTCTGTAACCCAATATGACTAAATCCACAGAAATAATATTTTTTCATCTACTGGAAAATGCATGAACAAAAGTTAAGCTCACAGTAGAAAATAGATCTCCAGAGAGAAACAGTAATGCACAGGTGTGTAACAGGAAGTAGGAAGAGAATAGATGCAAGCTGATGAAACTAACACGTGTCTCTCAGATATAGCCAATAACTGATAGAAACGGGCATATAATAATTGAACTCCACTCAAGATACTACTTAGGGGAGGACTGCAGGATCACCTATATTATGCAATAAAAAGACAAGAAATAAGTCATGTATCTTCTTTTTCTTCATACTTTGGTTGTTTAAGTGACATGTATTTGGGCACCCAAGGGTGTAGCCTAGTGGTCAATGAAGTGGTTGAGAACCATGAGGTCTCAGGTTCAAATCAATAACGGAGACAAAAAACACGAGGTGATTCTTCTCATCTGTCCTAGCCTTGGTGGATAGAGTTACCTAGTACATGTTGCTGGTGGGAGGTGGCAGGTATGTCGTGGAATTAGTCATGGTGCACGAAAGCTAGCCCTGACACCATGGTCATCAAAAAAAATGCTACATGTATTTGGCAGCTTCACATGCCACCATTTTATCAAGTTACGAAATGTTGCTAGCCTAGTAGATTGCTGTTAGGACCTTCTTCTAGGGAGATGACTGAAATTCCCTACTACATCAACAATCAACCTATCTACGAAAGAAGCTTTGCTAATGCCAAACGACATGCTCGGTGTAAAAAAAGGGACTCTAGGCCTAACTTAACTGCAAAAGAGGTGTTGAGGAATACCCAAAACCAATAAAGAGACTACAACTTATACACTTAACCAATGTGAGATTCTAATACCTTTGACATGCCTCGGTCCTCAAGCATCTAATAATATCAACTATGGGTCTGACTCTATACCATGTAAACAAAAACGGATAATGGGCTTAACTCAACTTCAAAAGTTGTTTGAAGTGGATAGATAACCCAAATCTATATAAAAATAGTACAAACTCATACATCCAATCTTTCACTCAAAAAATTGGTGGTAACTTTTAACATTACCTTTATCAAAAAAAATAAAAATTGGTAGTTAATTTGACCCCTATTAAACATATCCATAGGTTTGCAGCCACCACTTAATAATTCTAAATCTCAAATAGACATAAAACAAGTGTAAAAAACTGGCCTGAGATATTTAGTCTAGTCACTCTAGTAAACAAAATAAACTGAAAACCAGGTTAAGAGTCCTTGTATTGTCTCATACTACAGTATAAAACTAAACCTTTTCCATAACTGCATACTGCCTTATTTCCTTTTCACATGGAAATCTTTCCTTTTCGGATGATACTAAAAAGAAATACACTTTCTTATGTTTCTTCTGACATTCTCATTTCAATCTTAATGATATGTACTTATGTAGGAATTGATATGAGTTGTTGAAAGCCCTACTAGATACTAGGAGTACTTTGGTATGTTAAATACATTTAAAGGTCGTTTGGTAGGACGCATTAGAAAAAATAATGCATGCATTTGCTTTGTGTATTATTAATATCTTGTTTGATACACTATTTTCAATCTATGTATACACTCTATTTGGTATAATTCCATGTATAACTAATACATGTCAAACCATAGTATTAGCAATGCAAGGTTTTTAATGCATGCATTAGCATGATTAAAAACACAATTACCCCTCAAAATGCAGTAGGTTTCTGATATGTATGTATTTACATATAATTTTCATATTTTACAGAGTCAAACATCAGTGCCTCTTGAAATCAATCAGAAAGGGTCAAAATCTAAACTAAACCGAGTCTAATTCAACAAACTCAAAGGATGAATCATATTAAAAAAGCAATAAGAACCCCAGTTTTACAACATCCAGAACGCAATTCCTAAATCTTCCTTCAAGTCAGTTTCTAAAAAACCCTAAAGAGAACAGAAAAGGAAAAAAAACAAAAGAAGGTAAGAGCAAAATGCATAGAACTAAAGATAAGTAAAGACTTTGAGTTTGGAGAGAACAAGCAAAGCTATGAGCAAGGGTCAAAATCTACACTAAACCAAGTGAGTCTGATTCAATAAGTTCAAAGGATCAAACATATTGACAAGCAATAGGAACCCTAGTTTTACAACATCCAAAACGCAATTCCTAAATCTTCCTTCAAGTCAATTTCTAAAAGGAACAGAAAAGGGAAAAAAACAAAAGGTAAGAGCAAAATGCGTAGAATCGAAGATAAGAAAAGACCTTGAGTTTGGCGAGAACAAGCAAAGCATGACGCTGTTGCCAATCGGATAGATCTTTCCGTACATTCTCGGGTGTATCTCCATCGTCCTCATCCGGGAGAGAGAAGTTTCGAAAGGTGTCAATGGAGAAGGATTTGATAAAATCGAGTAATTGATCAGTGACGCCGTAGAGTAGTTCGTCGTCCGGTTGAGCAGTGACAGTTGTGGTGGTGGTGGTAGTGGTCTTTGCAGTTCTAGAGAGGCTTCGTCGGAACCATGAATATACATCCATCTAGGATAACCCTAATCATCTACCACTCGCTCGATCACTAATGCTTCATACTAATCAACTTCATTTCCCCGCTCAAAGTTCTCTCCTAAGAATTGGCCAGGAGGAATAAAGCTTATTTTTCATTTCAATTTTAATCATGTATCATATATTATATTGAAAGTGGGAAGCTCATAATTTAAAAGTTGAATTACGATTTTATCCCACATTAAATTAAAATTTAATTAAATATTTAACTAACCAATAAATTTAATGAAATAATCATATTTTTTTTACTGGATTAGAAGTCTAGCAATTGCATTTTAATTCCGTAGTTATGACATAATAATTTTCGTTAGTTCTTACCGATTAAATTCATTTAGTTAATTTCATACAGGAACATATCCATCTGACATGGACTTTGACTTCTCATAATGTACAACTTCTTTTCCTCATTTCATTTCTCCATTCAATTTCCTTTAATTTAGTTTTTCTCCCTATTTAACTCTTTAGTTATTTTTATAAATTCATTGAATGGATGGATTGTCCATTGAGTTACCTATTCATATTCTCTAGGTTCTATGAGCCTTTTTGGATAAGAATGTATCTATTTATTATGATACTAAATATAGTGACTTTTGGAGTGACTCATCAACCTATAAATAGGATTATTCTTTCACCAGTGTTAAGACACATATGAGACTTGAAGATATTTAAATAAGATGATCTCTACATTTTACTCCTCATAGTTAGGAGTCTTTGTCCATTATCCTATTTGTCATTTCACATTTGTGTGCTTCAAATACACTTTCCACAGAGGTATATATACTTTTGGATATATTTTGTTCACAACTTTCATTTGTGTCTTCTTTATATTCTAAATTTGTGTTCATCAATAGATCAGATGAATGTGTTTTTCTGTTTGTTATTTTGATTGTTTTCATGATCTAGTTGGATCATTTCATTTTGGGATGATATCCAACACATTAAGAGGGTGATACAAAATTTTGAAGTTACTACCATTCAACATACTTATAGAGAAGGTAATCATGTCGCTGATAGATTAGCAATCTATGGAGTGGGATGCGCATGCACAGAATGGTTCTCTACACCTCAACAACTATCTATGAAGGTAAGGGGAGAATATAATATGGACAAACTTGAATTCCCGTACTTCAGAAGAAAACAAAACTACAAGACCGTCTCTATGGAAAGAAGCTTGAAAAGAACCTACATTTTTTATGTACCTTGACTTCTTGTTTTAGATTAAGATACTGTGTTATCTCTACTATAACTTTTTGTAAGCTTATCTTGAAATCCTACTATTTTTACTTTTAATAGATGGACTTGATCCATTAAGTAGGTGAGGGAAGTTTTTGTAACCCCTCTATATGTACTGATTTTATTTTCAATAAAAGTACATTTTTGGAGGGAAAAAAAAGGTGGGTCATTTCAAGGGGTTGCGCATGAGCCTTATTTTAATACTTTTGAGAGTGAGCTTATCTTTTATCCATTTTCTTGGACCTAATTAAGTTGCTAAGTGTTCTCAATCTTGATGAGCAGGAATATAAATTGTCTACAACAACTTAGCCTCTATTAATTGTATAGTTTCTCCAACTGTTAGCTCTTTGAAAAAATTGTATCTACTTGAAATTTATTTCTACTGGAATTTCTCCGAATAAATTGCTGATCGAGAGGTGGATACTACTTACTAGGTAAAGGAAGTATTCTTCCTTTAACCTCCAGTTTAAATTTTTCTGATCATTGTCTAGCTTCTCCAACTGTTAGCTTAACCTTGAAGGCTTCCAAATTGCCAAAACAACATGGGATAAGTTATTTTTTGAAAGGGTACAGATTTTAAAAGGAACGGTGCTAGAAAAACTATCAAGTTTAGCCAATATAGAGTAGGACGGTTACGTTGTATCATAACTTTAGCAAGAGTTAAAAAGAGTAATATTGTTTTCATGTTGTGTAATAGGCTTATAGCTATAGTGACATATTTGATAATCATTTTTCGACAAATGAAATTTCTGTCAATTTTATTCAACTAAAAATTACATTTATCATCTGTTAGCTTATTATATTTGTTGATGGGCTTCTAGAATATCAAAAGTCTTTCAAATTATCAATAACTATTACAGCTACATGCTTCGGTAAACTATCGTACTATTAAGAGATGCTTAGACTTGGACTTTAGTCTTCTTCTCAATCTTGATTGTAATTTTGTCTTTATATTATTTGTTGCTCATTTACCTCCAATTTAATTATGATTTATATTACTTAATAGGACGCACATGCAACGCACGTGTCGAGAACTAGTTACTAATAAAAGCGACATATATAAAAAGATAAATTTGATCAAATTAATGTGATTGACATTTTGTAAGTATAACAATACTGATTTAGCTAGTGTTTGGCTCAAGTTTCCAAATATTTTTGGTAAATAATATTTGGAAAAATTACCTATATACACATCCTTTATTTTCATAATTTTCATTATTCCCTACTATTTCTAAAATTTTCCAAAATCTTTTATTTTGAGGGCAACAACCAAAATTTCGGATACATAACTCCCACTCCCCAACTTCATGCTTATCACTTCCCGATTTCACTCCACAAATCTTTCTCATTTTTTATTCCCATAAATCCATGTCTAAATTCGCCGATTTTCATGGCCTAATTATGTGCCTAAAGTTAGGCCAAATAACAACTATGGGCATGACCAAGCAAGTGTTCCAAAAGCAAGACAAAGCCTTCTCTATCAAATCAACGGTCCAAATGGATAACTTTCACATGTTCTCCGTTTCTTGGCTTCCCGCTTTAATATAAATGTTGTTGATACAAAAGCACTACCTAATGTATCATTTACATATATCAAGTTCTTTAATATATCATCAATCTTATTTAAATTTTATATATGACAGTAACAAATCAGTTATGTATTATATATCTGCACTCTTTAATATTTGTTCAATCTTATCCAATTTAGAATGCGATGTATATGTACACATTACCGAATAATAATCTTGATACATGAATCATAATGTTTTATAACTGGAGCACTGTGTATCAGATCCAACAATAGGTATATGATACATATCCATTCTTTGGGAAACTAAAAATACATGTATCTGATACTTAATAACTACCACACAGTAATGTATCGATCTAAAATCAAACATTTTACATGCAATGTTTACTTCTCTAATGTATCTGATAGGACTGCGGTACTTAGCAATTTACTAAATATTTTAGGAATAGTAATGTATCATGAGTAATATATCATTCTTGTCCACAAGGTATCTCGTCTAGTTAAAATCTACTACAATTACATATGTTTCGCTTAAGGCAAACAATGTATAGTGCGTCTCCTCCATAGTCGTCTTCTTCAATTTCATTTTTTTCTTCTTTATTTCCTGATACATATGGATGAGGATCCTTCTTTTATTATTGGTATTACTCAACTAAACTCTTCTAATACTAGACGAATATATGATTCTGATGATGATAAATAGGCTGAAAACAGATCTAAACTTTTGCATGACCTATTAGCAATGAAGAATCAGAGTATTGACAAGGCGAACAAGGAAGTTCCTTCATCTTCAAAAGTCAATGTTGAACAACCCCCCCCCCCCCCAAAAGGGGGAGAAAAGCAACACCGACAATTTCCCCACCTACTTACCTAAAGTATGTGTTCTTCATCTATTTACGATTTTTTCATGTTTGATATGGTCTATTGTAACATCCCGCCCTTAGAAAGAACTAGAATTAGAAAGAAAATATTTTGGAAAGATTAAATTTGAAAATTTTGGCAAGTTATGCTAAGTATAAGTTTTGGGTCAACTTCAAAAGACCATAACTTTCAGTACAGGATAAGTTAGGTGGCCTATAAGATATCAAATGAAAGGTCTTGGAATCCTCTTTCCAACGCCACCGAGTTTTTTAATTTGCAAGCTCATATGAGGGAGATATGCCCGTTTGAAGTCGGGATGTCTAGATATTGAAAGTTGCCTGAATTTAAGAGGGGTATTTTGGTCTTTTCCTTATCCTATCAGATTTAATTCGTTTTTGGGAATTAATTAAGGGTCTAAAATGATTTTTTTCAATTTACGCACTCATAATTCACGCCAGGGTTTTTGAGAATAGTTCAAGAAGAGGAGAAAGGAGAAAAGTCAAGGCGTTCTTAGAGGTTTCTTGCGGAATCGAAGATCGTTTTGCCAAGGGTTAATCCCTAAGAGGTATGTGAGACAACATAGTGTTGGGTTAGTTCACGCACACGCCAAATCATGATTTAATTCATCAAAATTACGTTCTTAAAAGTAAAGGATTTGAGTTCTTGATGAGTTTTGTTGAAGTTTCCTTCATTATCTTGATTGTTGAGATTTTGATGTGTTCTTGAGATAATCTCATGAGGTTTAAGGTTGTTTTTTAGTATATTCTTGTATACTATTGTTAGGTATTCGAATCTAAGTGATTGGGGAAGAAACCATTCGATTCTAGGTGAATTGGGGTTAGAAAACGAACAAGAAAATTCATCGATTTTCTGGGCAGGGGTCTGGCGCACCGCGCCACTCAGTGCGCCAGCAATAAAAGTTTCTAGTTTTGCTTCTGGGGCGCCGCACCACTCAGTGCGCCCCAACCAACCTTCTGCAGTTCAGGGTCTGGCGCCCTGCGCCACTCAGTACGCTAGGGTCGCCAGGTCCTCTACCCTTTCCCACTTCTTTTCGTTTGAGTTTCCTCGAATCGTACCTATGTTTTATAGTTGATTTCTACACTCTAAGGTACGTCTAAACATCATGAGATCATCCATAAACATGAATCATAACCTTGAATCCATATATTCAAATTCAAGGAAAGTTAAGAGCCAAGTCTAGAGAATTATTAGAGTCTTTTCAATAAGTCTTTTACAAATGCATTAAACTTATTTTAAGGCTTAAGCTATGAGTTGAGCAAGAGTAAAAAAGTGAAGTTCATTTTCTTCAAAAGATTATATGGGAACTAAGTATTCCCAAAGAGTAAATGTTTTCACATTTAAGCAAGAGAGAAAACACTGATTTCCATGAGAGCCTTTGAGATAGTTTTTGAGTAATTATCTCAAACTACAGAAAGAGTTATGTTTTTGAACATATGAGCTAGTTACATTTTGGGAGTAGTATTGAGCACCGATTTGGGGACAAGTTGAGTTCAGAAAATTCAAGGTCTCTATAAACCGTGTAGCCAACATGGGTAGAAAAGGGTCATACTTTTTAGATGATTCCTTAGTGTTTTTTAGCATAGACTGATAGATCCACTTAGTAGTTAGGTTCTATACCCCTGGCAAGGTATAAGACGACCATGGCAGCGTGAGGCAAGACGTTATATCATCACATAGCTCATAGTGATGGTTGTCGGTTAGAGAAACTCCAACAGAGATATTTTGTATTCTTATATACACAGAGTTATTTGTATTTTCATATACAAAGTTAGTTATTGTTGTATTTTTCAATACACTGAGTTATTATCTACATGTTTTAGAGCTTTTCTTTATATTGCATTTATATTATTGCTTTATATTGAAATGAGTTGAGTTGAGTTGAGATCAAGTATGTTCTCTTCAGTTCCTTTTTCAAGCTTATATCTTGTTTGAGAATTCCCCTCACATGCTCGTACATTCAATGTATTGATGTCATTTGGCCTGCATCTTTTATGATGCAGATACAGGTAACTAGAATCGGCATCCAGCGTTCGCTGATCCAGTTGAGCTTCAGAGTTGTTGGTGAGCCTCCTTGCTTCCAGAGGATACCTATTTATTGCTTTATCAATTTAGTTGTTAGGATGTCGTGGGTCTTGTCCCGACGTCCATCTCAGTTATTAGAGGCTTCATAGATAGTTAGTTCTTGTTAGTTCATGTGTCTTTTCCATTTTCAGTTTTGATGTTTGAGACTTGAGTTGCCATTTTGGCTAGTGAATGTTTCTTTATACATTCTAAGTTTATTACATGAATTTATCTTTGTTGAGTAAGTATTCCGCTGAGTAGTAAGCCAGGCCAAGGGTTCACTTGGGGCCAATAATGGTTCTCGAATGCCAGTCCCGCCCAGGGTGTAGGCTCATGGCGTGACATCTATGGTGTGTGATACGCTCAAATTAAACCTCTATTAAAGAAGTATAAGTGATCGTTGTTAAATAATGAACCCAACTTGTAGGTTGGGTCGATCCCACGAGGAATATGGTTCAGATTTAAACTTAAATCACTATTATATCCATTTAGTCAAACTATTTACGAGAAAAGTAAACAGAGGGGGGGGGGGGGGGTTGTAAGTAAATAACAGATTTGAAGGCTTAAATAACAAGTAGACAAGATTCAAACTTTGAGTTATCAATAAGAGAGAAACTAGTGTATATGTGTTCCCCATAAGCTCTTAATGCAGTAATACTAATAATAGTAATCATTTCCTAGTGTTTGATATGCAAAGTTGGTAAGTTGGGTATCCCTAAGTGATTGGTCCTCCAAATAGGGAATTTCACCGCGCACCTTGGTCTGGCTATGGGTGTATACTTTCCTAACCCTTACCTTTACCTCCGATCAGTCATCATATCAATGTATGACTTAGTTTTCACCCTCACTCCAATTGATACTAGACTATTACATAGCATCCTAAATCTCTGTTGTTTAATTCTTTTCTCATTCATTACCTCCTTGGTCCGGCAAGTAGGAATGTGGCAAGTTCTAACGTTTGCAACCGTTAAAAAGACTTCTAAACAAAAGGATTAACAATACATGCATAAATACTATTCAAGAATTACTTAATTATTATTCATACTTTGTTAATTGCTCATGGTTCCCACAACCTTAGTTGTGAATTTAGCTACTCATGCTTGAAAATTCACAATTCATAATTGGGAAAAATGTCTGAAATATATCCAAACTTTGATCAAAATTGCTGTAACGATACCAAACTTTGGAAAGGAACTTTTACCCTCTTGCACTATTTAATAGTGTATTTTAAAGGTATATATGTGCCCACGTGGACATAAAAAATATTGCATAATTATAAATTGTAACGTGTCCACGTGGGCACATTTATACATTTAAAATACACTATTAAATAGTACAAGGGGGTAAAAGGTCCTCCATAAAGTTTGGTATCGTAACAACAATTTCGACCAAAGTTTGAGTATTTTTCAGACCCTTTTCCCTTCATAATTAGGTTAAAAGAATTCATGAACTTACAAGTAGAATAGATGAAAACCCAAATCTTGAATTGAAATTCAAAGTGCAAATTGATCAAACGAATTCCGGAAATCAAATTGCTAAAGTATGCTAGTTAATTCCCCAAAACACCAAAAACTAGAAGTTTACAATAATGTCTAACCCCTAAAAACGAGGTTCATAACTCCTATTTATAGAAAACAAATCATAAATAAAACAGGAAACAAAATAAGGAAATAAACTGCAAGGACGCAGTTTCAAACGACGTTTCGACCTACGGACCGTAGGTCCATTCCGTGGCTCAACACTTAGACAATTTCATCAGGTACTGGAACTTTCAACTCTCAGATCACCATCGATGGATGTACAAGACGGACCGTGTGTCAACCTACGATCCGTCGACTGCTCTGTGGCTCCACACTTGGTCAGATTTCCCTAATGTTCCACCTACGGTGCATCATCTACGGTCTATGGACTGGACTACGGTCAGTCCTGGCATACCGTGGACTGAGTACTGAAACTTCAACCCTATACCAATACCTACGACTGCCCATCCACGGTCCGTGGGTGGCTCCGTGGGTGGTCACTTCTGCACTTTTTAGCTCGTATCTTCATCAATCGCATCCAAGCCTATTTCCTGCAAAAATTACACATGAAACATTATTCATAATAACAAAATAGCTCAAGACGCACACAAATTCTAAGTGAAACATATCAAAAATACCGTAAACTCACGGTATATCAACACCCTCAACTTAGACTTGTTGCTTGTCCTCAAGCGACACACTAACACTCTAAACGACACTTATGTAGGAGCAGACATACAAACTCAAGCAATCACATGTCTTTCTCATTCAATTCCATCACATTAGTGCAAATCTTTTCATCTAGACTCAACAAGCTAACTTATGTGGATCAAAACATGACATAGATCGACCAATAGACACCACAACATACACTTTTCACAATCACCAAGGTACCAACTCTAGTCCAACAATGTAACTAGTGCCCTCACTTTAAAAGAAATCATTTTTTACACAAAAGAGATATGAATTTCAAGTTTAAAGATTTATTCAACACTCACGCTCAGAAGTGACTTCAAGTACAATTAGTGTTCAATACCATAGGCTTACCTTTATTTTCACTTCTTAGATTCTCCAAACTAGTCGCTAGGATCACTATAAGACTTTCTTAGCTTGTAAAGTAGGCTCAAGGTTAAGTAGGGTACATTTGGGTACTTTTTAGTGACTTTCTGCCTTCCTTGACATTACATTGGCTTTCTTACCTCTCTCCTCGACCAATTCTGGACATCTTTTCATTTTCTTTTGTTTTCCTTGACTCTGCTCAATACAGATGTGACTTTTGACTTTATAGCTCATTTTTTCCATTTTTCTTCTTTTTCTTTTACTTCATTTTTCTTTGATTCTTTCAGCACTTTTGTCATTCGTCTTTTTGCTTCTTTTGAATAAAGTCACATCCTTTTCTATCTTTTCTTTTCTTTTTCTCTCTTCAACACAAAACTCTTTTCATACCCTTTTTTTTCGGTTTCCTTTTTCATAGCCACCCTCAACTTATGTATTTTGCATGAGTTGAGGTGCACAATATCCGATGTCGGACCAGGGCCAAGATCAAGGTAATTTTTTAAATTAGCCACCCTCAACTTAGGCTTTTGGCCTAAGTCAAGGTGCACATGTCCAAGGAGGGACTGGGGCCAAGACAATTATATTTAGGGAAGGTGAATTAGGTGTTTCGAAAGAAGTGGTCTACATTAGTCTCAAACATTTGGATCAAAGGGAATATTTATTTCTTTTGGTTGAATCATTTTAGGCTTGAGTGGACTTATTCGAACAAGGGCTTATGATCATTTCCCAGCTTCTAGCCTAGATTATCTTAGCAGGACCAATGGGGCAAGTTCTAGATTGACACATACTGTATGAACATTCAAACTTTTCTCACACATAACTTGGCACATTGTTTCATTATCAAATTATTAGATTACCCAGTTCAAGTTTTAGCTTAAGTCATTTGGTCAAACCGGTTATTTATCATGTCATAGTGGGATCCAACACATTCAACTCATCAAGCCTATAGATCTAGCACATTTCAAAACTTTTGGACGGGTATCAATTTCATGCTCTTTATGCCATCATGCTTTCATTCTTCTACTTACTCCTACACATACATTCCTAAACATGCCAGTTCAACATAGAAGTAAACAGTCCTTTAGGGAAAAAGAACACAGGCAAGAAAACCCTAAAAGAGGATTATGAGTTGGGTTACTCAGACATCACCCTATCACTCACAATTCATTTACCCCACCCCAAAAAAATAAGGTGCAATTGCCCTCAATGCACAAAAATCAAAAGTAAAGCATAAGGTGAAGCAAACATGTGGCACAAATGCACCAAGGACCTCTGAAGAAGCGGGTGGGTCCGATTTCATGGAGCCCGCTGGATCAACACTAGGGACGCCATTAGTAGCACCCTCACCAACTATGGTAGCACTCTCAGTAGTGCTCAAATTGCCAGATGGGCCAACGTCCACCTCGCGGGCCCGCTGTTGTCTCCTCTCATCATTTAGTGTAGAGTCCCTCTGTGCCGTGTCAAACTGATGGCGCTCCTTCTTCCTCAATCTTCGAGCCTCATTAGTATTAGAAGTGTGGTCGGAGCAGTGGCACTTCCCAGTAGCATGAGAAGGATCGAGTGGTGGAATAATGTCGTCAAATAGGGCAGTCATCACCACCTCATCATCCGGTCCATAGGGGAAGACTCTAGTACCTCCTCAGTAGGGCCTAGAAGGGCAGCAACATCAGCACAAAGGCTAGCCAACTCTGTCTGGAAAGAGATCACATCTAAGGTAGGGGCGAGCCTCTCTAGGACTCTCAACTTAAAAGCATCCAAGTGCTTATGAACGGCCTGAATCTTCCAATCCATCATTTGCTCCATTCTCGCCTCAGACTCTGCAATAGAACGCTGCATCCATGGCTTCATATGCTGAAGCAAAGTGGCCATCTATGTCTCCAGCTTCTGGACTCGGGCTAGAGGAATGACAGTGGACCTTGAAGAAGGGGTGGCTCGGGAGGAGCTCGGGATATGGCTAGTGGCAGTAAAGGGTGGAGCATGTGCATCAGTAAGGGCTGGAATATTAGAGTCATCAGCCTGGACTTGCTCTACATCAGCAACAAGATCAGCACTCAATAATGGGACATCAACCTGAGGCTCTCTCCGTGATGTGGCAAGGTTGGCATCATCCTGAATGAGGCCGATATCTACAGTCCTGGTCACCTCGAGCAACATGTCACAGTGCCAGATAGGTACGGAAGACTCCCTGCAGAGATGGAATATCAGACACTAAAAAGACAAAGTGGTGGTGGTCTTGAAAGCCCTCTTGTGGATCTCTGAAATCAAGATGTGGGAAAAATCAATCTCCAACCCCACCATAATAGCTGCCAGCAACACGGCCTGGTCTCATGTAATCACATTGTTCGCTTGAGTAGGGGACAGTCGAGTCCGAATCGATAACCAGAAGAACTTTGCAGCGAAGCTCAAAGTCGTCTTCCTAATACCTAGAGTAGGAGTCCGTAACTCATTTCACTCCTCATCCGCAGCAATATAACGCACTAACCACCTCAAAAGTGTCTCCCTCTGATCAGTATCTCTCTGGAAAGACCCACTCTAGACAATTCCCATCATGTAGTCATACTCTGTTGTATTTATAGGAAGAGTGTGGGCTAGTCCATATATAAACCACGAATGGTGGCCTCGGAGATGTCGACTAGGAAACCCCGCACCAAAGTGGACTAAAGTGGAGGCTGTAGCCCATTTAGAGATGGAATTTCGGATGGTGGTAGTATATGAGGCATCGAACTCTCTGGTCATTTCCTCACTGTAGGTCTCGAGGCTCTGTGCCATCCACTCGCATATGTGCCTCCTAAAGAGCTCATCAATAACTGGTACAGTGTGAAAACTGTCTGTAAGGACCCTGCACTCCTCAGTATCGGTCCTAGTCATTCTCTGGTGTTCATTCAGCATAGTGTCATTCTCATACAACTGGTACTGGCCCGGAACGCACCATCTGTTCGACTCATCGGCCTTGGAAGCAGGCTCAATAGGTACCGAGATGTTGCTTGAGCTATCAACCTCGGATGAAGAAGTGGGGCTGCCGCTAGAACTAGAGCCGGACTGTGACTCTGAATCAGACTGTGTCTCTCCAACTTATGTGGGGCCCTCCTCAGACTGAGGGGCAGTGGCCTCGTCACTAGTAGACACCACCTCCCGGGACTGTCTCCTAGTGGTTTGTGGTACAGTGGAGGAACCTCTGGTGGTGGGTAGAACATACTCCTGATCGGTGTCCTCATCCAATAAGCGTCGTGAAGGGGCGACTGATTTGGAATTTCCCCCTCGTGCGTAAGTAGAAGCTTGTTTTGGAGCCATGGTACCTGTGAAAGCTTAGTTAGTACCCAAAGAACATAAAAGGACCTATGAAATATTCTTAGAACAAGATTCGGACCCAAACAAAAACTAAAACTTTTCTCAGGCAGTAGCTGAACTGGAGACCCACGGTGGGTACTTACGGTCCATCGATGGAACGACCGCCTATGGGTCCCCTCCGTAGGTTAGAGTACCCAAAGTTGGGTCTCTGATGTGGGAACCAGGGATGTGCAGAATGGTCTGTCGATTAAACGACGGACCGTAGTCCACAACGTGGTTCTACACTTAAGCAATTTTATGTGTGCCACTGGTCAACGAACCTCGACCTACGGTCCATGGGTTGAAGTCGTGGGTCAGTTCTGTGCCAGGTTATCCTCAACTTTTAGTCAATGCACAATTTCATCATGTAATGACTCAATTTAAGTCTAAACATGCATTTCAACACATTATTCGGTAGTTCATCATCCTTAGGGTTCCAATTTACACACAATTTAACTTTTAACACAACCAAAATAATAAAACCCTAAGTTAAAACTTCCGATTAAACTTAACTACCTATAGATTTGGTTGAATTTTCTTAACACTCACACACCATCTTCCAAGGGTGTTTCTTGACTATATTTTAACATTAAAATAGGAGATTAACAACCCAAGGTCAAGTTCAACTTCGTGATTTCATTAGTTAAACAATGAACAATGAATTCAAAGTTAGGGTGAAATTGTTTACCTTACAAGTAATCGAAGTTGATGAGTGTGTTAGTGCAATGAAAATCCTTGAACCTTTGCTAGCCTTCAACACCAAACTCAAACCTTAAAATCGTTGAGGAAGAAAATAGAAGTAATTAGGGAGAGAATAGGGGAGATATGGGATTTGGAATTCGATTGTAGATCAGTGAGGGATGATTTAGTGGGTTATGAAAGGGTGAAAAATGGGTATATAAAAGGTTAAAACAGTTGGGAGGGAATTATGGAAGTGTGGGATGTTTTAAAAACGAAAGGTTTTATAAAAGAGGGGCCGGGTCGGGTCAGGCAGAACCCTAAACTGGACCACGATACCCCATCGACGGTTCGTGGGTCGACCTACGGACCGTAGGTTTGGTCCATAGGTCACTCTAACACTTGGAAAAATTAGAAAACTTACATGGGATCTACAGAAGCCATCCACGATCCGTAGTTTGACCAACGGACCGTTGATGGGTCCCGTAGACCACTGCATAACTATTTTCTGTAGAGTTTTTTTGCCTCTTCATCCCTGCACACGTAGCAACCATTAGGACTTTATTTTTACATTTTCTAGATACTTTTTAGACACGGACCCTATTTTATATCTAGCCAACACTAAACGGAAAAATAAACACCTATCTAAAGAGCTACAAAATCAAAAATAAAGAAGAAAACTCATATATCGAAAAGAAACTCCAATAGTTGGCTAGATTGTACATCTTGGGTTGCCTCCCAAGCACCGCTTGATTTAACGTCATGGCACGACGCATACACCTTAATTACTCAGACTTCATCAAGGTGCCAAGCCTCTATCACTGCATTGATTTTCTCTGATTTCCCATGTAGCTTTTTATCCTCCGTCAGTCGGCCTTGAACCTTGTCCCCTTCCTTTTCTCGAGCTCAACCGCTCCATTTGGGAACACTTTGGTCACTTTGAATGGTCCGGTCCACTTGGACTTTAATCTACTAAGAAACCAGCGCATCTTTGAGTTAAATAACAATACCAGATCACCAGGAGCAAATCTGCGCTTTTCAGTCTTTTGATCATGATGCTTTTCCTCCTTGAACAAGGCTGAACTACCATATGCTTTTAGGTGAAATTTATTGTAACACCCCAAAAATTCTATGACTTAAGTTAGAGCCTCACCTTATAAATAATGACTTAAAAATAGTTAAAATGGTGTTTCTAAACCTAAATTAATGCAATTGACTTGGTTTGGAAGAGTAAAAGTCTAAATGTCAAGAAGCGACCAAGACGTCCGGAAACTAGAGAAGAATGTGTCCTAGTGTGTCCTTAGGTTTTGGGCAGGTTTGGGAGTGTCTTGAGTCCGAGATTCCTCCTTTGGAGTCGATCCCCATAGTGAAGGATTTTCCATAAGTTTTTCCCTATGACTTACCTGGGATTCCTCCCAAACGGGAAATAGATTTCGGCATAGATTTAATGCCGGATACACAACCCATCTCAATCCCTCCTTATCGGATGGCCCCGGCGGAGTTGAAGGAATTAAAAGCTCAACTCAAAGATTTGTTGAATAAGGGTTTCATCCAACCTAGTATATCTCATTGGGGTGCACCGGTGTTATTTGTGAAGAAGAAGGATGGATCTCTTCGTATGTGTATTGATTACCGACAATTAAATAAGGTGACCATTAAGAACAAGTATCCACTCCCTAGGATTGACGACTTATTTGATCAACTTCAAGGAGCGAGTTACTTTTCAAAAATTGATTTGAGGTCGGGTTATCACCAACTTAGGGTGAGAGGTGTTGATGTTCCAAAAACAGCCTTCCAAACAAGATATGGTCATTTTGAGTTCTTAGTGATGTCCTTTGATCTTACAAATGCCCCGGCGGCTTTCAGGGACCTTATGAATCGTGTGTTTAGAAATTATCTAGACTCA